>PVIW01000040.1:834936-1024912 GCA_004026585.1 Noctilio leporinus | reverse complement strand
GGGGGGATTACAGAGGAAGTGGGGGTCCTGAATGAGGAGGGCAAAGGGGGAAAATTTAGGACAATTGTAATACCATAATCAATAAAATATAACTTAAAAATATAACAGACAGCCATGAGAATTTTTTTTTAAATGGTATATGCCCCTATGTCCTTGTTCTCAAGGACTGCAGTTGAAGTGAAGATGGATTAAAGGAGAGGTGAGTCGGAAACACAATTAATAAAACTGGAGGATTTAATTAGAGTCAAGACATGTAAGAGAAGGTGCAGAGGGTAAAGATTTATAACTTACATGTACCATATTAGGTACTGTTCTAAGCATTTAGGAAAATAACTCCTCAAACCAACACTATAAAGCAGAACTATTCTCACCTTTATTTCCCCAATGAGGAGACTGACATCCAGATAAGCTGCACTGGGTGATATGAACCCACGCAGTTCATCTATAGATTTCATGTTCTTAAACACTAAGCTTTCTGGTTTGTATAGAATGTTTCTGATGGCTTGGGTGACTAAGCAGATGGAGTCGGAAATTAACCAATTAGCCCTGGCTGGTGGCACAGTGGATAAGCTGCTGGCCTGCGAACCCAAAGGTTGCTGATTTGATTCTCAGCCAGGGTACATAACCAGGTTGCAAGCCAGGTCTCCAGCCAGATCCATAGCTGGAGGCAGATGATAAAAACAACCATACATGATGTCTCTCTCCCTCTCTGCCTCTCTCCCTTCCCCTCTCTCTAAAAATAATTAAATTAAATTAAAAAGAAAAAGAAATAAATCTATACATAATTCTGAAGAATAATCTTTAGCCTATCTGCAGCACAAACAAATTTGAATTTGAAATATTAGGCAATAGACAGTTTTCATATTCTTGATTTATCTTAGACCCTGATGGAGCCATTTATTTTTTATCATAATTAGAGGTTCTAATGTTTCCATTACATTTAACCCCCTTCCCACCCCCTGCAATCACCTCCCTGTTGTCCACGCCCATGAATCATTTTTCCTTTTTGCTCAATCCTCTAAGCCTTGAAACTGGTCACATTTCCTTCAATTTTATTCCCCTAATCCATTTTCCACACACATAGGGGTCATTCTAAAATATAAATGTAGGTCCTGGCTGGTGGCACAGTGGATAAGGCACAAGCCTGCAAACTTAAAGGTTGCTGGTTTGATTCCCAGCCAGGGCACATAACCAGGTTACAAGCCAGGTCTCCAGCCAGGTCCATAGGCAGGTGAAAAGCAACCATACATTGAAAAAAATAAAAAATAAAATAAAATATAAATGTAGAATTTTAAATGTCTTGCAGTCATCAACAGATTAAAGTCCAAATACCTCAACATGTACAAGATCCATAATGAGTTGACTCAAGTTGTCCTCCACCTGTACATTCAGGCTGAATGGAACTACCTGCAGGGTTTCAAATTCTCCAGATACATTCCTACTTCCAAGCTTTTGCAGAAACTATACCCTCTGCCTGTCATACCCTAACGCCATTGTTCCCACTTCTTTTCCTGGTTAATGCCTACTCATTAATTTGTTCACTTCACTGTCTCCCACTTGAGGAATGCCCACAAAATTCCCCAAAGCTGAGCTAGGGCATCTGTTTTTGTTTGTTTGTTTAAAGATTTTATTTATTATTTTTAGAGAGAGGGGAAGGGAGGAAGGCAGAGAGGGAGAGAGACATCAATATATGGTTGTCTTTCACCTGCCTCCAGCTACGGACCTGGCTGGAGACCTGGCTTGCAACCTGGTTATGCGCCCTGGCTGGGAATCGAACCAGTGACCTTTGGGTTTGAAGGCCAGCACCTTATCTATCCACTGAGCCACCAACCAGGGCAGATGGCATCTCTTATATGCTTCCTTTGCAGCTGCTACTTACTCCATCAGGTCATTCATAAAACTATTGAAATCACATGTGTGTGTGTGTGTGTGTGTGTGTGTGTGTGTGTGTGTGTGTTTCTACTCAAAACTATTTTTAGGAGTAAAAAGTGTACCTTCTTTACTTTTAGCATCCTATCAGGAAAAAAGGTGAATAAATAAATGGGAAAAGACCTCATTTATCTATAAAATACATGAAAACATCTGGACAAATAACTTTCTCTCTGCAGCCTCTGTGTTCTCCATAAATGTCGTTTTACTGAAAAGATCAAAAGGGTTAATTAAGCTGGACCCCATTAATAATAATAAGGCAAATATATAATGTATGCTACATGGTTGTAATTTCTGTTCTTGTTAATGGTTCCTTATGAAACAAATGCCGGGGTACAGCTGCTTTTATGATCTGCCTGAGAAAGCATTCTACATTCTACATTCTAGCATTCTACATTCCGGGACAGAATTCCACACTACAGGTCTATCTGGGCTCTCCCACCCGTGTTCTGGGAGCCAATTAGTCAAAAGAGTCCTAGGAGGCCACCACAGTTGTAGCCCAGGAATTAGTGACTTCCCACTAACAGTTTGCCTCAACAAATTAGAGCTGTTTGAGTAACAGAGATGTTACTCAACAAGGATATAAATACATACACATCAGCAATACAGTTCTTTTTTTAAGAAATATTTATTCTTTTTTTACAATTTTATATATTTTAAAGATTTTATTTATTATTTTTTAGAGAGAGGGGGAGTAAGGCAGGCAGAGAGGGAGAGAAATATCAATGTATGGTTGTCTTTCACCTGCCTCCAGCTACGGACCTGGCTGGAGACCTTGCTTGCAGCCTGGTTATGTGCCCTGGCTGGGAATTGAACCAGCGACCTTTGGGTTTACAGTCCGGCACCTTATCCACTGTGCCACCAGTCAGGGCTAGCAATACAGTTCTTAATATAGTATCATGGAATTACAATTAACCTAAAAAATATCAAAATTAACTCTTTGGAGTTTTCATCCTAGAATTACTTGTAGATTGGAGGTTTTTTAACTTAGTAGGTTTTATAAAATATGAGAACTGTCAAGTATCTCTAATAATCCTTATTTGGTTGTATAAAACATCAGATTCTCAATTTTTCTGTGCCTAATTATTACCTAAGATTTATAACAAAATATATAATTAATGTTCCCCCTGCCAGAAATTCTGACTCAGTGCTCTGGTGTGAGGCTGAGAAATTTGCATTTTAATGAGAACCTCAAATGATTTTGATATAGTTTTTAATCAGTTCACCCTTTAGAATCTACTCTAAAAAATTTGCCCATCCTCATCCTTATTGCCTTAAGAAAGACACAGTATTTTTAAATCACGCCTATTCACATAGAACATTTTTAGAAGCTTAATAGAGGTGCAGCTCTCATTTTCAAATCCTGTACTCATACTCAAGTTCCAGTACTGTAAATAACATAGTTTCTTGCATTCTAAGTAGGACTCTTATCTATCATGATCGGACTCTTATCTATACTCACAGAACAGACAAAGGTAATAGTTTTCATGTGAGGATTATTCTACTACTGACATTATATTAGAATATGGAGAGAAAAGTCCTGAACTACACATGAGGACATTCTGTGCTGCTACCTCTGTGACCTAGAACAAGGCACCTCTTGGCTGTGGATCTCAAGGTTCATATCTGCGCAAGGAGAATGTACTAAATATGTTTTTAAATGCTTCCAGACTGAAGTCCATGACATTCTCATGCATGTTAAATCATTTTAATTTATAAGAACTCTTTTTTTAATATCTGACAATGATTGCTAATCTAAATTTGAGGAGGAAATGTAGAATATTTTCAAAAGTATCATTGCATTGTATATCTTACATCTTATTATAATCTACCCATCACAAAAAAAGAGAGGAGCTAAGACTTTAGTAAAAATAATTATTCTAGGACTGTAACAGTCCTACAGGTTGCATCTCTAGTAAAAGGGGATGGTGGTGAGGCCATGTGGGATATCCTACCAATGGATAAAATGATCAGTTTAATATATAGCTACATGGACAACTTTTCTGGGAAAAAAAGCCTGTTTAGGATCCAAAGTCTCAATACAGTTAGGGTAGAAAATTCTATTGGTAGGAATCATTCTGCATGGGTGTGAAGTCACAGACCATTCTCTGGACAAGACGGAGGCTTCCTGAGATGCCATGAATTTTTAAATTAAATATATGTCCATTAAGTCAAGAAAAAAAGAAGCTTGGGAGTCTCTTTCTAAAGTGGTCCTTATTTGAGTGATTAAAACTATATAACTATATCTTTACAGAACACCTAAGAAGGAATTTGCAACACTCTCTTTCTGTCCTACTTAGGAAATGGAAGTCTGCATTATTGACAAAATATTTTAACTTTCAGAAATTGTATCAAAGTGAGAATAATTAGTCAATTTGCCAGTGATTTAATGTAGGATCACACAATTATTCTCTAATTCCTGAATGTACAAGCCCTTCTTCCTATTCATTAAGACAAATTTAAGGGATTTAATGTTGGTGGCTCACAGACTGTGACACCTGCCCACAGGGGACAGCCGATGGTTGTCATGGATAAAACTCAGCCCTGGCAACTTCTGGTACTAAAAAGCTTAGGGACTTGTACTTTTTTTTCTCTTTCTGACATGGATGTTGAGGGTGACACTTAGGCATTTCTATTTTCTGCTCTGAAATAGCAGAGTAATGCATGAATTAGGGGGGAGGAGAAGAATTACTTGGGAAAAGGGGCATTGCTTTCCTTATTGCGCTAAATTTTGAATCAGCACAACAGAACACAGGCACAGTAGATTCCAACATTCACTTCTTTTGTTTACATTGTTATTAAGACAATGTCATTGTATCTTCTTAATGTTTAAGTTATTCATCTTTCTATACACATGATTTTCATGGAGAACTTTACACAAATAAATTTAAATATATTTGCATTCACACTGAACCTCTAGCAATGGGCTAAGTTGCTAACTCCTTTATGAGGTACATTATTATGCGTCAGTAATGAGTGTGTTGGAAAAGCCCAAACATTTTATTTGTACATAAATGGTTTTGTTTTGTATTTTTAGAAATAGGAAATTATTTTTCATCAGAGCATCTATCTATTATCAGGCTATTTTCCTGAAGGAAAAAATCATATAAAAGAATCATTGCCAAGGTCTTACTCCTGTTGAGTTTATCTATATTCAAAGACCATTGGGACCAATCTTCCTATGAATCTCTTTGGCAATCATGATTGTCATGCTTTTATCTAGAATATGAACATTGTTCTTTACAAAAACTCTATAATCATACTCTGCTCTTGCTACCCAATTGGTAAACAGCCATATAAATTGTATGTATATCACAAAACTCCCTAGTAATTCAAATTTTCAATAGAAATTGTATTCAGTTTATATTTGTTATATCAGTCCCTTCACTTGATGAAAATAACTGCCTCAGGTATTGTATATTCATTATTTTAAAACCCATGTATCCACCCTCTGAAAATAGCCCAGGATCTGAGAAGAAAATAAAGTTGCCACATTTCAGAACTTAGAAGTTGATTTTCTTCCAGGTATACCTACAAAGTTGAGGCCTACACGTCTCCATTTCAAAGAGCAATACAGTAGAGAACAGACTTCAACTATCAAAGTGAGGGTATCCCATAAATTCTGAATCACTTGTCTTTTTATGCAAGTAAGTCCACAAAAACACAAATATCTAAAATGCGTAAATGCCTTTCTCCTCCCAATATAAAACATTGCTTATAATTGCTTCCTGACATGATAATTATACAATATAACATTTTCATTAAGATTTATATTAGTGATCTGTCTGCAAAGCTGGTTGCAGATTTTAAATCTTGTACACTGACATCATGGATGCCATCATGTCATTAAAACAAACAAACAAACAAATAAAAAAAAACCTCAGTGTTTAGGGAATAAAATTAGATATTTGTATTTAAGATCATAATTTGTAGCATCAAACCAGGTAAGCACTCATTTCTCTCATCTTACCAATTGAAGATACATTGCATCAATGCTGCATGTGGTGCTCTTGAATGTAACCAATATATGCATAAAAGATTAAGTTAGCACTTCTGTATGTTGGTTCTTGGTAATAGACTCACAAGAAAAATAGTTGAAATACATCATTTTCCAACTTAAAGTACTGCAAAAATATCAGGGACAATTTACATAAGCCTTTTTTCAACGTAAGAGGAGGAACTAAGTTTAGTATCTTTGATGCAGGCAGCAAATAAACCCTTTTCTAACTCTGAAGATGAATATTGTAGAAAATTCAGTGAGGTTGCATGAAGATTACTGAACATTAAAGTAAAAAGCTCAGGCATAAAGCTCCGTAAGTATTTTGTGATGAATTAAAAATCATTTGACTCTAGAACTGAGTTTCTAATGTTACTAACCAGATTCTTCTTTATCCTTGGCAAAATGCGCATTCCCATTATTAGGATAATAGACTAATCAGAAAAAGTCTTATTGAACTTCAAGTAATTCAATGACTATAAATGAATAAGAAATTAAAGGATTATAGTTCTTTTCAAAATACATTTGTATCTTACTTGAGGGCACAGGTTTCATTAAAATCAAACCCCAGGACTTCCAAAAGAGTTAATTAAGATATGTGGCAAATGTTCCAATTGTGGAAAGACTGCTTTAAAGTACAATTAACGATCAAAATTAGAACACCTAGAATTAGTGTTTAGCAGGGGGCTGGCCCATGGATTCTGGGCCAGGTTGCTTCATCTCTAAGTCTTTTTGACTTGTTGCCTTCAGCAAGTTACTGAAGTTCTTTGTATTTTCCATCCCTTTATCAATAAAACTGAGGTAATAAAAGGACCTACTTCAGGGTTAAGAGGATAACATAAGTTAATTTAACAAGTGCAGTATAAGTGTCTGCTATGGTAAAGATGATGAGGATCATTATAAATTGTTTGGTATTTTGGAATTGATTGTTTAGCTACTCCATAAAGGAAAAGCATGTCTGTTACGTTTTTGTTTCTCTGGGCACTTCCGAGATCAGTGCTCAATGACTTCCGCTGTATGAGTGAATGAATCCTTCACTGTTTCTCACTAGTGCCAAAGAGTAAGCAAACAAGAATAGAGTAAAAGAAATGTGGATGTTGGGGCATAGTTTTGACTTCAAGTTACTCCAGGAGGAAGGTTGCATGAATTAGTACACTTCTTTTTCAGTTTACTCATGCTATCTATGCTCATTCCTTCTTACATAAAGATGTTTCTGAGGTGATCACCCTGTATGTTCCAGTTGTCATCTTCCTTAACCACGGTATCACTGAAGAATCTTCAGAAAGAGGCGGATGCTCTAATTCCAGACTTGATTCCTTGATTAATCTAGTTCCTCAATGAATGATAAGAGAAGCAAAATAACCTACAGGGCTACATTCCTAACAATGTAAATTTTCATTGCTGCCTCTGAAAATTATTTATTTATTTGGGATCCCCTTATTTATAAAATAAAAATTAATATCCTAAATTGTTTATTTCACTTTGGGGAATAGTATTAGTACAAAACAAAATCAAAAACTTAGACTGTAGTTAGAGAAGTTTTTAGTCTTCGGCTTGTTTACAAACATGCCTGCCCCCTGCATCACCAGAAAGAAATATAATCAATATTTAAGAAAACAAAACTGACTTTGCACCAATAAATGCAAAATACTCTCATAAGGAAAAATTTCCCTCTGTTTGTGACTATGTACCCATCAGATGTTACTTAAAGAAAATATAGTTTGAAGAATGGAAAAATAAATAAATATCTTAGGTTAACTTATCTTTACAATAAAACACAGTACGTAAGCATTTTTAAATAAAATAGTGTACTGATATTTCTCTAAGACGATTTTGTCAACTCCAGGTTTTAAGCTCATGTTTTAAGATCCAGGACAGTTGAGGCTGATTGTAATCTTGGACAGCAGTTTGCACAGGACCGCAGAATGACAGGTTGATTGAGTTGTAGGGGAGAAGGGGACATTTCAGCCTAGGACTGATTTTTATTTGACAAATGCTAATGATGGTTGAAACAAGGTAATGGGAACACTCTAAGCACTGTCTCTGTTAGGCAATACATGAAGGACATTTAAAGAAGCGTCAGTCTCCCTCTTCGTGTAAATACTCATTTCAATTGATATCCTTCCTACCTCTTAACATTTTGTAACTCATTCATTTGTGAGAAGATAATTTCAGCATATCTGCATAATATAAAAAAATAGATGTTAGTAAATTGGCAATTGAATTCTAGTGATATTTGAGTTTTTCCTTTTAATTATTATGTTTTTAATTTTATTGTTGTTTTATTACATCATCTCTTTTTTTCCTTTCCTCTTTCCCCTTCCTCACCTACCCACTCCTCCCCCAGTCAATCCTTTTAATTTGTTTAATTCATATAGTCTTCATGTGCTCTTTGCTTTTATTTCTCTTAGTTCTCTCAAAAGTAATAATCTTTACTGTATCTCATGATATCCTCCTCCATTTTCTATGCATAAATAACATATTGCCTTTCTCACTAAAGGTGTTTCTCAATTAAGGATTTGACCATTCCTTTACTTACTATAGTTTTTATTTCTATTATGATTTCCTCACAGTGTTATCCTTCATTTCAGATTTCTTTAAGTGTCAGATACCAAGCAATATTTCTTTCACAAATAAACACCAGCCTTGTTCTTAAAACTAAGTGTAACTTTTTCTTTCCTGGCTAATATCCAAAGTGGTATTAACAGTTGGTATTTCTTAAATATGTTTTGTGTTAGTAACGTTAAAATGTTTTAAGAAATGAAAGTGCCCTATGTTACAAATACTGCTGAAGCTACTTTGTGGATTCTGACTATAACCACACAGCTTATGTTTCTCCTTCCCATTTCTGTGACTATAACTGGGCCCATTTCTCCAACACCCACACCTGCACCCCACCTAATAGCATCACCAAACTCCTCTCCATTGCCATTCACATTCAGGTATTTATGACATGGTTGATAGATGGGCTATGTGTCCCCAGACATCCTTTCCTAACTCAGCATTTACTGTATTTACCCTTTATTTATGATTGCTAAATCTACCCAGCTTTATAGCTTTGAATTGAAGAGAGAAGCTAAAATATGAACAAAAAAAGAGGAAGGGATTTTTAAAAAGAGACTATTAAGTGTAATAAGTGAATTAAAACTCAAATCAGAAAAAATCAGGTGGAGGAAATCTTAGATCAACTTGGACAGAGTTTTGTTTTTTTGTTTTTGTTTTTAATTTTATTGTTGTTGTATTACATCCATCCCCTTTTTGCTCCCCTCTGTCTGGACAGAGTTTTAAAGCCTGAGCCTTGCATAGAGCCATTATTCACAAGTACGCATATGGGTTTGTGGAAGGGAGGGAAGAGAGAGAGAGGGGAGAAAAAGAAAAAGACAAAAGGTAAAACAGCCAGATTCTTCTTGGAAACAATTCCTGGACTGAGAATAGACTAGCTTTTCACACCTCTCTCACGCTACCCTAGAAAAATGGGCAGGAAACAATTCAGGTTTATGCTTTTATTTTATATGAAGCCTCATAGCAAGAAAGTACTCATTTGGGCTCCCTTTGCATGTTCAACATCTGTCTTCCCTTGAAAAGTCACATAACTCTTTCTCAATGAACCATCTTCCATAATATACATCACCTAAACATCTGGCTGAATAAAACCAATTATCCTGTTAAAAATAAACCAGAATTTGCTAACAATATGTTCTGCTAGCTTGGTCTTCCTCAAAGTCAGATATTTGTACTTCCAACACAATTGTGTGGATTTGCTGCTTGCATTTTTCACCTAGAGTGTTTTTCCTCCTTTTCTTTTTTCCTGTGTTATTTCACTCTTAATTTCTACTCTCAGGACGTGAGTAGAGTGGTAAAACTAGGGAATAGTGACAAAAAAGAACAATAGTGAACAGAAGAAATACTTAGCTTCCTAACTAGAAAATTCCAGCTTTGTTTTTCATGACTAAATCTTATTGGTGGTGTTTATTTGCTTTACCTTAAATTAACCTGTGTGTCAATTGGTTAAATGAACATCATAATTTTCAATTCTTATGGTATAGGCTTAGGCATAAGCTGAAGATGGAATATCACTTGATTTTTCCTATCAAAACAATATCTTCTTTTTTTTCAAGTAATGTAAAACGTAGTTCATTGATTAATTAAACAATGGACTAGAAAATAATTTTAAAGGCAGTTCATTTAAACTAGCACTCTTTGCAAAAAACAGTGCAGAGGTATATGATTTCTATATATACAATTTGCATATGATTCATCACTTATACAAATGCCTAATGTATGTATCACTCAATATATTCCTTACTCAGTGTGACATATTGTGATGATTCGTTACAATCTGACAGCTTGGGACCTTGTCAACAAAACCTAGAACTAAAGAGACATATAGTATCTAGATATAAATCTTGTACATAAACAAGTAATAAGGTTCATGGTGATAAAACTGGATAAAGAAAAAATGAAAGGAATCAATATTTTGAGGATTTCTTTCTTCTTTAATGTCAAAATGTTTTTTAATATCATGCAATTAAAAAACTATTTTAATTGCTGCATAATGTTCCATCTTACAAATCTATTTAGCACTTACCCTATTGTTAGATAGGTTGTTTCCAATGTTTCTGTGTTCATAAATGTTAAGAGCAGCAATTTTGTGCCTTTGATTACTTCTAATTATTTCCTTGGGCTAGATATTAAGGGATTGCAATTTCAAAGAGTGTCAATGTTTTGGAAGTTTTTTTATTCATATTGCCAAACTAGTTTTCAAAAAATGTTTTCACAGATTTAAACTAACTCAAGCAGCATATGCAAGAGCCCTAGACACTACGATCTCACCAGAGTGAAATACTTTTTTTGTTGTTCAATTGTATAAGTAAATGAAAGATATACTTCTAAATCTGTTTTCCTGATTCTTCCAAAAAGCAGTCTCTTTCATTCTTAGGACAGTATTAGAAGCTGAGAAGAATCCACAGGTGATTATAGCCTGATAAAGACTAATGTGCTTATTGTGGAATGTCTTGCTATTAAAAAAAAAAATAGACCCCTGGCTGGTGGCTCAGTGGATAAGGTGCTGGTCTGCTAACCCAAAGGTCACTGATTTGATTCTTAGCCAGGTCACATAACCAGGTTGCAAGCCAGGTCTCCAGCCAGGTCCTTAGCTGGAGGCAGGTGAAAGGCAACCATTGATGCTTCTCTCCCTTTCTTCCTGCCCTCCCTGCCCTTCTCTCTGAAAATAATGAATGAAATCTTAAAAAAAGAAAGAAAGAAAGAAAGAAACTTGGTTCTGATATCCTTTTAAAGAATATATAAAAATGCAATGATGATTTTTCACTTTAACATTGGAAGATTTTAAATGTTCATTTTCATATTTTGAGAATAGCTAAATGACAAACCAAGGAAGATAGAAGCTAATAATAGTATAGCTGGAAGGTCATTTTGATTTTTTCCCATTTGATTTACACAGGATTTTTAATTCATAATTTATTATGAATGTGCCAATTGTAAAATATGTCCTTCCTGTAACATACATCATTTCTTCCATCATGTGAAGTGACTTTCTCTTGGCGTCAGGGATAACAATGAAAACCTACTTGCCTGCCATTTCAGCTTGTGCTAAGTAACACTAGGTTAACATCAATTAAAATTCAACTCATTTTATATTGCCACAAAAAATGCTAACCTAGCACATAAAATCTGATGGCTGCCCCATGAACCTACTGTTACTCAAAAATTGTTTTGTAATTACTTTTGCCCTTAAAAGGTAGGTATAAGATATACCACCCAAAATATTAAGTTTACTAAATGTATATCTATTTTCATAAAACAAAAACTACCCCTAAAATAAAATCAATGAAAATTATCTAAAACTATCTGCTCCAAAATGAACTTTAATAAAGATGGTTTTCCAAAACTGTACAGTCCATATATATATTTCTTATTATACTTCAAGTTAAATGAAGAGATTTTATTTTAATCATAATAAACCAGAAATAAATAATAGAGTGTGGTATAAAGTTGGGCAAATTTCCTTTGTTCTAAGTATGCTAGGGCCAAAGTAAAGTTAAACAATGAGAAAACAGTGGAGGGGAACTAAATATGGGGTGTGCCAGCAAACCTGGTAATGCCTACAGTGCCTAACACTAAATACACTGGCTTTATCTTTGATACTGAGAAGTATGTGGTTGAAGATTGAGTCTTAAATACCCTGAAGTTCCCTTGATTATACACCTCTGCCAGTGTTTAACATTCTACATAAATATCTCACTATTTCCATTCCATTTATCACAGATACTAATCAGTCACACTATTTCCATCAGGTTTTGCATTTCAGTAGAGCATCACCCTTCTCAGTAGGGCAAGGCAAACTTAAAAATAGAAAGAATAAGAAAGTGCTGCCCTGGCTGGTGTGGCTCAGTGGATTGGGCACCGGGCTGTGAATTGAAAGGTCACTGGTTCAATTCCCAAGCCCGGCACATGCCTGGGTTGCAGGCCAGGTGCCCAGTTGGGAGCATGTGAGAGGTAACCAATTACTGTTTCTATTGCACATGAATGTTTCTCTCCATTTCTCCCTCCCTTTCTCTCTCTCTAAAAATAAATAAAAATAAAATATTTAAAAACAAAGAAGAGAGGATGAAATGTCACAGAAAACAAGTGAACTGCTCTTTCTTCCTTGTCCCCCTCTCTCCCCTCCTTCTTCCTGTCCCTCTTCTCCCTTCTGCTCCCCAAGCAAACCCTCCACAAAGCAAACCAGAAACTTGAGAACCAGCATACTCTACTAGTCAGAATTAAGACACTGTGTCCCCAAAGGGATAATTATTCAGACAGTCCCACATTGTTTACAAACACCTGCTCCTGCTCCAAATGCCTAATGTTTTCTTTTGCTTCTTGAACATATTTACAATTCACCTTTTCTTAGAACCTATGTTCTATTAATAAGAAAAACGTGGCTTTCTTTTACATTATAAGAAGCCATTTTTATGTCTGATGAACTACTTCAATATTTCATGCTTTCTAGTTTGCAATTTGCAGCCAGAATCTGAAAAGTAACTTCCATGACTTCAGAGTATGGGCTTGTTCAGACACCGTGACCAACCTCAAACGACAGTTCAACCTCAAAAGGTAGTGGGCACCCCAGCCCTGAAAGCACTCAAAGAAAAGCCGAAGACCCTGTGTAACCATGGCTGAGTATGGATTCCTAAGTTTAGTAGAAGGCTGGACAAAATAATTTCTACTTTAACTTCAAGAATTTATATACATGACGCCCATTTCCAAAATGGTTTGACATGATCTACAGCAAAATGCACATATACTATACGTCTGCCAAAATGGAACTTGAAACTAAAACTTTAGAAAACACGAGATTAGGTGATTCCTGATATAAAGTGTGATTCAAAGATGTAATAATGAGGGAAACTCACTAGGCAGGGTTTTTAAAACTATTTCATTCTGTTTTGAACAAATTTGCTCAGTGTGACCTGTGTCAATAGGTTATAGTTTTTAGAACCAGCTTACTGTTACTCTTGCTAAAAGCTAGTTTATAGTTTCTCAGTTGCCTATGGAAACTGTATAGGAAATAATTAGGCTTCCAGCCAAGAAGAGGGCATAGGTACACATACTTTGCCTCCCTGCACAACCATAAAAATGATTACATCTACCAAAAAGCAAAAGTCAACCGGAACTGCCAGAAAATTGAACTGCATGGAAGTCCAACAAACAAAGATTTAAAGTAATACTCATCCAGATGGGTAGATGGGGCAGAGACAGGGAGCTGGGACAGAGAGGACGCCATGTGGCAGTGGCTGCAGCCTGTGAAATGAGTAGTCACACATTAAAAATGCTAGGAGGGACACCTGTGGAGCAAACCCAGCCCCAGGCCAGCCCATGCTGCTCATGGTGCCAGTACCAGAAAAGTAAAGCCTCATTGATTCTAGCTGTGAAAACCAGTAGGAGTTGGGGCAGTGGAAAAAAACTGCTCATCTCTGTCTTTCAGGAGGGCCCCCATGGTCCTAGAATGTAAGCAAACCCACCCACTCTGGGAACCATCACCAGGGCAACAGCTAGAGGTGTGCCAGTTGCATAATGAGAAGCAGGTAAAATGACTAGAAAAGGGGTGAGTGCTGAGCAAGTGACATTGTTTCCTCTCTGACCCCTCACTCACATACAGCACCACAACATGGTGAAGCACGTCACTCCACACTGACAAATACCTAAGGCTCCACGCCTTACAATGTAACAGGTGCAACAGCTCTATCTAAGACACAGAGACAAACACAGGAGTCTGGCTATCAAGTGGAAGAGACAAAGAAGTAAGGCCCAAAAGAGGGAGCAGATCAAAGCTCCGGAAGAAGAGCTAAGAAAGGGGTAGATAGCCAACCTAACAGGTGCAGAGTTCAAAACACTGGTGATAACAATGCTCACAGAAATTATTGAGTCTGGCAAGTGCATAAGGGAAGAAATGAATGCTACACTAAGTGAAAGGAAGAAAAACCACATGAAACCAATAATGAAGGGAAGAAAGCCAGGGTACAAATCAACAATTTGGAACATAAGGAAGAAATAAACTGTCAACCAGTAGAAAGAGAAGAAAAAAGAATTGAAAAAACTTAGGAACCTCCGGACAGCTTTAAATGTGCCAACATCTGAATCACAGAGGTACAAGAAAGAGGAGGAAGAGCAAGAAATTGAAAACTCGTGTTGGAGAAACAATGAAGGAAAAGTTCCCTAATAGACATACAAGTCCCAGAAGCACAGTCCCAAACAAGCTAAACCCAAAGATAACCACACCAAGACACATCATTAAAATGCCAAAGGTTAACTATTAAGAGAGAATCTTAACAGCAGCAAGAGAAAAGAAGAAAGTTACCCACAAAGGAGTTGCCATAAGACTGACAGCTGATTTCTCAAAAGAAACTTTGCTGGCAAGATGTGTTAAAGTTGAAAAGCAAGGACCCACAACCAAGATTAGTCTATCCAGCAAAGCTATCATTTAGAAGGAAAGGGCAGATGGAGTGCTTCCCAGACAAAGTAAAGCTAAAGGAGTTCATCATCACCAAGCCATTATTACATGAAGTGTTACAGGGACTTATTGAAGAGAAAGAAGATCAAAACTATGAACATTAAAATGACAACAAACTCACAAGTATCAACAAATGAATCTAAAGAAACAAAAACAAGCTAAGCAAATAACTAGAAAAAGACCAGAATATGGAGATCATATGGAGGGTTTTCAGTGGGGAGGGGAAGAGGGAGAATGGGGGAAAGATGCAGGGATCAAGAAGCATAACTAGATAGGTGCAAAACAGGCATGGGGATGTTAAGAGTAGTAAGGGAAATGGAGAAGCCAAAGAACTTACACGCATGACCCATGGACATGAACTAAGGGAGGGGGGATTGCTGGAGGGAAGGGAGATACCAGGCAGAGGCACCAAAAGGGGGGAAATTAGGACAACTGTAATAGCATGATCAACAAAATATACTTTAACACAAATGTAAAAAAATAAAGAAAATAGTTTCTAAGTCAGTCAAACTTTACATCACAGGCAGTTCTCACAGGGCCTTGCACACGGTAGGTAATACCTAAAAGTGTATGAATTGAATTAAAGAGACTGGTACACACAGTCCTTATCCAGGCCTTCCTTAAAATTTGTGAACTCTTGCTAAAGAGTGAACTCTATATCCTGTGCTGGAGATCTAATTAGATCATAAAGGAGAAATAAAATAGAACAATAAGGAGCACAAATAGCAACAATTCAGTCTCTGTGCCGAGAGAGGCAATCCTCCACCTACATTTGTTTTTTCTCCAGAGAAGAAAAATGTGGAGCTTTAGTATTCTGCTCAGATAGAGTGTAGGCAAGATGAGCTTGCAGGATGCTATTTGCCTGGAATCTAAAATTGATAGAGATTAACGATTTATCAAAGTATTAAAGAAAAAGAAAAAAAGCCCTCGATCCTCTTCATATTTAAAGACAATACGGATCACTCTTCAACAAGAAAATGCGGTGTAACTGCTCTCCATCTTTCCTCAATAGCTCTTTCACAACGTCAGTGGGTGACCTCCCAACCCCAGTACTGCAGTTCCCTCCCTTCTCACTGCCCCCCCAAAGACCCACCCACCTCACCATCGCGGTTATTTTTTTAAATCATCGGATTTTTCTATTAGCTCCTCTTCCGTCTTTATTACTTCTGGCAACTATAAACGTTTTAATTAAGGTGTTTTGGGGTGGTTGCTTTTTTTTTTGACATCTCATTTATCCTCCTCATTCTAATACTCTGCAGTTAAGCCTCTGCCCTCATCTTGTACTGGTAACGTTTTAAGGACACTAATGATCATCTGCTCATTAAGTTAGTGTGTTTAGCTTCCCTGTTCTACTGCATTTTCTATTATTAGTCATCCCCTGCTTTTCCCACGCCGCAGTTCCCTCGCACTGCGGGGTCCGGAGAGCCTGTGTGAGCCCTGCGACGACTCCACCTCCTTCCCCAGTGCGGCTCTGTGCGCCGGTTCCACACAGTGCGCTGGCCCCTCAAGATTTCACCTTTGTCCTTATTTTTTCCTTTGCACCGTCATCCTCAGAGATCTTATCTCCTCCCAGACTTCTAAAAATTGCTCAACGTGCCAGCAACTCTTTAAAGAATATCCATAAGTAACTAATTTTTTCCCTAAAAAAACATCTCTTGCGCCCTGGCTGGTAGCACAGTGGATTAAGGCACTGGCCTGTGAACCCAGAGGTCGCAGGTTCGATTCCCAGCCAGGGCACATAACTAGGTTGCAAGCCAGGTCTCCAGTCAGGTCTGTGGCTGGAGGCAGGTGAAAGGCAACCATACGTTGATGTCTCTCTCCCTCTCTGCCTCTTTCTCTTCCCCTCTTTCTAAAAATAATAAAATAAAATCTTTAAAAAAACAACAAAAAAGCATCTCTTTATCTTTTGGACTATTGTCTTTTATCCTTGTCCCGAATCCTAAACCCAGCGGTTGTTTTATTTATTTAGTTTTTACTATCTTTCCTTTTCCTTGCCTTTTTCCAAGTTCACTTGCATCTGTTATATAACCCAAAAAAAACTTTCAGAATGGCTTCCTACAGTTCTCTCAGCTTTTTCTTCAGTCTCTCAACTCTCATCCTATCTGGTTTTTCCTTGCTCTCCCTGTAGATGTGTGGGTGTGTTTCATGTGATCATATCTTCTTTCCCAACTGCACTCTAAGCTCTTGGAAAGCAGAAAGTATATTATGTATTTGCGATATAACCTATACCCCTAGCAGAGTGCCTTACCCATGGTTCATATTGAATACATATTTCTAACCATGACAATAATAACTCAGACATTGTTAAGACCATGAATAAGGAATACAATGTAACCTTCCCTTCACTAGGTCAGATCCCTACTCTGACCAGCATGCCACTGCAGAACTCTATGTTCATCACTATTTTCACTAATTGTTCTTGATATCTAGTCTTACTTATTTCCCAGAATTGTATTCAAAAATATAATTTTAATACATTTACATTATTGATCTATTATCCAATATTTAAAACTGAACTAACTATAAGTTGTTGACTTGGAACATAAATAGATATGGTTATAGATATGGATATAGATAAACAGAGATGTGTACACTTATACAAAGATATATGTGTGTGTGTTATCTATTGTGTTATTGTTCTAGTATTGTCATAACAAACATCACAGAGTGAGTGACTTAAATACCAGAAACCGATTTTCTTACAGTTTTTGAGACTAAATATCTGAGATTAAGGTGTTAGTGGCATTGGTTTCTTCTGAAAATTTTCTTCTTGGCTTGTAAATGACCCTCTTCTCCCTGTGTTCTCAGATAGTCTGTCTTCTGAACCTCTTTGTTCAAATTCCCTCTTCTTATAAGGATACCATATTGGATTAGAGTCCATTACGTATAATGACTTCACTTTTTTCATTTTAACCAAATTATCTCCTTAAAAACCCTGTCCTCAAACAGTCATATTCTAAGATACTTAAGAATTAGGGCTTTTCATAAGAACCTAGTATAAAGGAACCATGGACATGGACAACAGGTAGGATTGATTGCGGGGAATGGGTGGGTGGGGAGGGGGACAGAGGGGAGCAAAAAGGGGATGGATGTAATACAACAACAATAAAATTAAAAAAAAAGAATTAGGACTTTAACATAAGAATTTTAGTGAACAAAACTCAACCGATTCCTCTCTCTCTCTCTCTCTCTCTCTCTCTCTTTCTCTCTCTCATTCTCTTTCAAGTGAAAACAATTTTATGAAAACAAGAAACTAAAGAAAGACATTAAACTCTGAGTACAAAAAAGAATCACACAAAAACTTTCTCAACTGTCCAGCCAAATGTCTGGAGAACTCAGCTGGGAAGATGTCAACCACAGGATATCAGGGAGGTTAGAGGGCTCAACACTATCATCTCAGTAAAGAAAAGGAAGAAGCTAATCCATCCAGTGGAATTTCAGAGTGCGTTAATATATCAATTTTTATTCATTTGAGAAAATCTCACAAATTGAGGTAAATATCTGGAACGCACAATTGGCAGCACAATATGCCGCATATTCTTCTTTTTTAAAGATATTAGTTACTACTTTTAGAGAGGGGGGAAGGGAGAGAGGCAGAGAGGGAGAAAGACATCAACGTACAGTTGCCTTTTACCCTCCCCCAGCTATGGACCTGGCTGGAGACCTGGCTTGCAACCTGGTTATGTGCCCTGGCTGGGAAAGGAACCAGTGACCTTTGGGTTCACAGGCTGGTGCCTTATCCACTGTGCCACGAGCCAGATCTGCATCCTGTTCTTTAATAATATGAATATTCTTTCTACCCTCTTTAGGGGTATGGTTACGTTTGGAAGCACCTCACAGACATATGCTGCCCTGTGTATCAACAGTTCCCCATTTCACGCAGATCCATTTCCCAAGACTGTCCCTAGACCTGGGTCATTTAATGACTATGTTCAATTATGGGTTTTACTGATCATTTTTAGTCTCGCTTTCAGGTGGCTCTTTCAGCACATTTTAGAGTTTTCTCGCTGGTGCTCTGCTGCTTTTTCTTAGGTGAGTCATGTGGCAATTTTGCAAACTGGCTCTCTTAACAGTAAAAAGAAAAGCATTCACTCAGCCAGGATGGATTTTGTGTTCAACACCATTCCAAATAATCAGTGAAAAAAATGAACATGTTAGTACTTGAAAAACATTGGGGACAATATAAGGGAGCCCGTTCGGGAATTAACTGCCTGCAAAACATCCTCTTGTTGAAAAGGCTCACCCCGAAGTGCCTCCAACCCTGTACTCTCACAAAAAGATAGTGTGAGTCTCAATAATCCTAACCTTTACTGGGAATCCTAAACACATGGGCCCACTTTCTTCATTTTTCTGCATATATGACATTATTTAGACGTGTGAACATATGTGCACATGCACACTTTAGGTGAAAGATGAAATAGTAGCTAAAAGGAAAAAAGCTGAAAATGTGTAATTATACTTTGCTTATTTAGAAGAATTCCTTATTGCTCATATTGGGTGGCTCAGTTGGTTGGCACATCTCATATGCCAAAAAGGATTGTGAGTGGGTAAGCATTTAAATGAAAAAAAAAAAAAAAATCCCTCAGTGACAGAAAAAAAGGAACTATGAAGAGTGTAGTCTGTTTGTATGACTTAGAGCAGCGCCTTTTTCACCCCAATGAGCACGTCCTCTTTAGAGTGGCAGCATATGAGAAGATTTGAGTTAAGCAAATCCCAAGTCTGCCCCAAAAGTATTGACAGTGCAAATGGTTTTAATTTATATTGACATTGGCTTGAAACTTTTGGGTCAGACCTCATGTGTATATATGTGTATATAGATATACCTTAGAGTCCTGATACATACATAGTGTGTCGTCTCTTCTTGGGAATGACCAAGTACAATAGTAACATTACTAAAGCTTGCTTTTTTTTTTTTTTTTTTCCTGCACATAAAGTGTGAGGAAATAGAAAGGAAGGCATGCTGGCAAATATTAGAGGGATATAAAATTCACCCCAGGGAGACCATATCCGTCCCTTGAATGACCCACAAGGAAACATGGACTGAAGAATGTAGGCAGAGAAAGGGGTAACAACAGGTGAAAATAAGGAAAGTCATCACGGTTGACTAAGGAGTTTAATGTGGTCCAATTTGAAATATTTTTAGGCATGTGGAAAAGGGAGCTTTGTGGTTTTGCTCACTTGGCAAGCATGACTTGGGCAGACAGACTAAATAGAGGAAAGAAAGCAAAGAAATATATTGTACTAGGACTTTGTAGATGAAGCTAGAATTTGAACTTCAGGTAGACTGAAGGGGACTAGTTTGTGTCAAATATTGACGTAGTAATAGATGACATACACTGGGCACCGAGGGGAGAAAGAACAATAGGAGACAAGGAGAAGTCAGGTGCCAATAGGTATAAAGCCAAACGCAGTCTGTGAAACATTTCAGTGCTTAGCTCTTTAACCAGGGATCTAAACCTAAAATGATAGCCACGGTAATGAATCTTAATCCTTTAAGTGTGCATCTCTAGTAAAGTAGACGATCTTTCCTAGGGTCTATAAGCCATCACTGGCTATTCGTTTAGTCCACATTAATGAGAAGATGTCCCAGGTCTCATTGGGCTGAATTGGCACTTTTTAAGAGTGATCCTTTAATAGTCACATGGCTCAGTCTAGTTCAATCTGTAAATTCTGAGTTTGCTCTCGTAATTCTTTCTCAAGAAAAATGCCAAAGGCTCCTCTCTTTGATGTCTGTATGAGATTTTTCCCCACATACAAGTATGGTATGGTCAAATTTCTAAATATCTTACATATCATATAATATAAAACATACAGGGGCTATAAACATACACAAATGTGTATATGCATTCATAAATTATAAAAAAATAACATTGTACTTTCTTTTTATGAAAATCACACCTTTATATTCTAAAGTTAAAGTAGTGGTGTTGACCCTCATTTATTTTTTTTTTCTGTGTTCATTTTCTCTGTGCAAGAATGGAAACTCTTATCATTATTGTTTTTGTCTTTATTCTTGTCAAAGGACAAAAGAGATCTTTGTTCACACCTAATGGTCACCAAGATCTTTTTTTACAAGCAAACTTGTAAGATATGGTGTTGTTACAAAAATTACTATAAACTGAACTTGTGTCAGAAGTTGTCAGACACAAATGTTGTATGACCTTTAAGTAATTAATTCTCCCTTTTCCATACTGCATAAGTCTGTACAAGTGTTGGACATTTTGTAGACTAACTGTTGAACAGCCCAAGATATATTATTAGTGATTTGCAGCATTTTACTTTTTAAATTTTCACTGGTTTTCAGTAGTGTCTTGATTTTCAGAGGGTTTTTTTTTTGTTTGTTTCTTTTTCTGCTCATTTTCTACCAGTGTAGCATTTTAAGTAGATGTTACAAATCCCTACCAACAGCACATTCATAGTCCTGCCTGAATGGTTTCATTTAGTCTAGGACTACTGTTACTTTTCAAGTCTCACCAAGATCTTTTTCATGTTGAATAACACTTTGTTTTTATTAAAGAATCAAGTGCAACTTCCTAAAAAGCTCCCAGAGTAGCTAAATATAGATGATTTCTTTGATTTTGGAGCAAATTCAATATTATACCATATTATTAAATTAACTTTAAATTTTTACTTCAAATCCAAAGACATTTTTTAAGGAGAAAAGGGGATAATTTCTGAAAACCTTTATTAAAATACATTACTACACTTGGGTCTGATAACTTCTGATATTTTAGTCCTGTAAGTTCAACATGTTTGATGCCTGGGTGCTGTAAATATTTTCTACAAAGGCAAACGGGAGGCTGGGATCTTGTTTTGCAATTTTAGTCAAACATTTTCTAAAATACTAGTAATGAGTATGGTATTTTTTTTTCTTAAAGCTTCCAACACCTCTACTGCAAGCCATGAATGTTTTTTAAATGTACCAAATCTAGCAGAGAAATATATTGGGTCAGAGATTCAAAACAGAAAACTGCAAATAGAAATCTTTCCCAAATTCATTTCTAATCTAGCCAAGGAGACACCAAGCATACTAATTTTTTAAAGATGTCATAATTTTTCAAAATTTTAGCCCAAAGGCAGCAATACACTATTCTTTTGGATGTGTTTCAGGATGCCTAACAATGGTTTATTCATATGGTTATCAGTAATAGGGGAACGCATATCCTAATGGCTTACAGGAATATATTTTTCTCCAGGTGAACTCATTTTCTAACAGACACATCTGTCTTTTAGGAAAAAAAATAAGAGACAAGATAACGTTTCTCTTTCAACATTATTGTAACATCAGTTACTCAATTCTCTATATATAATGATGGAAAATAACCACTTTCAGTACTATAAAAGCTCCCATTTTCACAATACCCCATTTTCATGAAGCATTACATTGCCTTCATAATATTGCATGTGGTCCATATTACAGCTCCCGCTGTGTGCTGTTGCATTTATTCTTGTCAATTTACTATTTTAGTGTTTCAAATAAGAGAACAAATAATTTAGTAGTATTCACAAATGCTAATCTACAGACATCTCCTATAGATTTTGTAGTAGAGTCTAAGATTCCTTAACATGTGACCTGTGTCTAGAAGCCAATGTTATTTTGCATATAATTTACAAATATGTCCTATGTTTTTGTCCATGTTAGTATCAAAATGTCAGTTAGAGAAAGACACCCTCTTTGCCCTGTAAATTCAAACTGTTTTATTTCAACACATCTTCTCCTCTCCTCAGCTGATCGTTTATATAGTTATATAGTTACAATTTGTAGGACATGATTCTATGGTCTTATGTAATAAAAATTCAAATTAATTTCAATGAGACTTTTACCCAACTAAAGTGAGAAATTAGTGGTATTTCTAACTTTAACTGCTTTTCCAATTATTCTCTTATATCCTAACAGGTATATGGAAGGTAATTGAAAATCCTCTGTCTCATTGTAATTCAGATTTTGTAATTCTAAAAACCAGAATGAAAATGTTATTAGTGAGTTGTATCCCTTTGAAGGGCATATGCAATCAATGATCATTGATTTTAATTGCAACTAAGAGTGAAAACAGAGGGAGACAACTAACACAAAACAAACAGGATTCCTGACCTCTAGCCAGTGTGCTGAAACTGAGGCTGTCCAGTTGAGACCAACATGACAAGAGACTGAGTTATCTTACTAGGAGCCAAGGACCTGGGGGGGCGGGGGAGGGGGGTAGTTCTCCGGGTTTGTACCCAGGATTCTTGTGAAAGCATTGATGAGCATGTTTTTTTCTGAACAGGTCTCTCAGACTAGAATCTAGGATGAGAACTGTAGAGACCATTTAGTTTGGGCCCATCATCTTAAAATTGTATCTATTAGGAAGCTGTTTAGAGAAAGCAAAGCAGAGCACTGTTTACCCACGATTTATGGGGGCGGATGGAACTTGATTCTTGTTTCACAGCTGCATTCACTCCCACCTCCTCCTGACATCTGTGGGCTGAGGGAGCACAAACCTATGAAGAAAACTACACTCACTCACCAATTACAATGAAAACTTTAAAAGGGGGTGGAGTGGGGAATGGCAAAACAGACAGGAACAGGAAGAGGACCAAATTAATTTTATACCATTACCTAATGCATATTTTTTACATTTCCCACATCTAATTTCTTTAGGTTTGGGATATAATTATCCACCTGCCTGTCTGTCAGTGGGTTGGGTTTTTTTCCAATAATGCTTCCTGTAGCAATGTCTTGCAGTTTCGGACTATTGTCTCTTACCCTGAGTTCGAAAAACCGAAATAAAATATGTGGTGCCATAAAGCGACCACACGTTCATCAGAAAACCTGCTCCGAAGCCTCCGCGGAAGCCCATTGACGAGCTCAATGAATTGTTTTGCTAGTATTATTATTTTTGCCATTTTACACACTTTGAATCAGAGAGGCCTGTAAAATTCATGTGCTGGTTGTATTCCTTAATTTTCTTGAAGGCTCTTCATTTATTTCACAGATTGATCAGACACACACACACAAAAAAAAAAAAAAAGAAAGAAAGAAAGAAAGGAAAAAAACAGAGTTTTGTCAGAGGTTACTAGCCTTCAAATCATTCATTTTAACCCTGACCAAAAGCCTGGTTATGGCAAATATTAATGGGACATTAAAATTATTCATTCATTTATTGGAGGGATTTCAATGTGAGAAATGAACTTCTGGGAATAAAAAATGCCTCTAGATTGTCAGTTCTATATGAATATTTTAAATATATTGCAGCTGTACTTTTGTGTCTGTGATTTTAGAGGGGGAAGTTCTAATCACAGCTGTCGCCTGATTTTTTTTTTTTTAAATAGGTCTTTTTTTTCTTCTTCTTTTTTTAAAGATTTTATTTCATTATTTTTAGAAAGAGGGGAAGGGAGAGAGGCAGAGAGGGAGAGAGACATTAATGTATGGTTGCTTTTCACCTGCCTCCAGCCACAGACCTGACTGGAGACCTGGTTTGCAACCTTGTTATGTGCCCTGGCTGGGGAATCGAACCTGCAACCTTTGGGTTCGCAGGCCGGCACCTTATCCACTGTGCTACCAGCCAGGGCTGTCACCTGATTTTTTAAGGATATTATCTCCCCAAAGCTACATTTCTGTGAGATCTTTTGTACCTTTAGACCAATCCAAGTCCTCAGAAAATTGTATCTGGACTGTAGTGGTCTTTCAAAGAATGTTTACTCAATTGAATTTTGGCATTTTGGCATTGTCACTTAGTTTCAGTGGCATTTCTTTTTTCTTTTTCTTTCTCTATTTTTAAAGATTTTATTGATTGTTTTCAGAGAGAGAGGCAGAGAAACATCAATGTATGGTTGCCTTTCACCTGCTTCCAGCTACGGACCTGGCTGGAGACCTGGCTTGCAACCTGGCTATGCACCCTGGCTAGGGAATCAAACCAGCGACTATTGGGTTCCCAGGCTGGTGCCTTATCCACTGTACTACCAGCCAGGGCTTCACTGGCATTTCTCATATAGATCATTGTCTGGAATAACCTTTACAATAACATTTTACAACAGTATTGTTATAAGAACTCTATAAGGTAAACTTTACTTATGCTTCAGTGTCATGAAAAGTTCTCAAAATATGTTTTTGCTGGGCTTCTAAAAAATTTATACTCCTGCAACTCACATATAGATTTTCCATGTTAAATTTATTATGGATTCATTATGTTCCTAGAATAATACTTCATTGTTTAGATTTCTCACACATTTTCCCTGAAAAAGTGAAAAAGGGATAGCCTTTTTCATAGTGTACACCATCACCCATGGTCAATGCCTTTCAGTAAATTTATGCCTCAGCTTTCTATACATATAGTTATCATTGCAAATAAAACACCCAACAAATTTGGTGAATGCTTACGTGGGGATTTTTTGGGGTTAAAATAATATGAAACAGTATTTTTTTATCACTTCCTTTATTCTGAGTTATTGCCAAAATATCATAGTTGGCAAAAGAAGGGATTCACCTACCAAGGGAGACAATAAGGTTAAATGGAAATTGCATCTCTGGTGGGCTTAGATTCTAGTCCAAGCTCTACAGCTTCAGGAAGAAGTTTATCCTCCTCACGAGAAGGAAAAAACCTCTGCACCTGTGAACCTCAGGTGATTATGGACAAACAAAATAACACAGTGAGAAATGCTGTGCAAAACTATAGAAATATAAAATATTGAGACCACCTATAATCTGAAGAAGTATTTACCCAACTACCTGACTTAATACAGAGTCATCACCATGCTCAACCTCATACTTTTAACTTAAGCAATACACTTTTACTCAGTCTGTTTAGTCAGCCTTCACCACCTATTAGTTATATGATTTGGGACAAGTTTCTAGTTGAACATGCCTGTCCCTCAGTGTCCTCACAGGTTGTGGTGAAAAATAAATGAGCTAATACTGCTAAAACCCTCCATTCAGTACTTGCGACGGTGTGTACAGATTAATAAATTTTAGCATTTGTCATGAACATACAATTTCTTTGCCTTGTCCTGAAAGTTAACAGGCACTACAAAATGAAACCCTCTTATTAAACTACAATATAACACACCAAGTGTAAGTGGTTTCATATGATAGCAACTGGTAGCTAAGACAAGATTTTATAAACAATCATTAATGAGATTCGAGGCACTGATGAAAATTTAATGAAAAAAAAGTTTTAATTTAACAGTTGCTGTTCCAAGCGTCCTAGTCATCCAATTTCAGTTTAAGCCGTGAGCGCTGTTGAAGGGTTTTAATGAGGCATCTGCTGGCATGGTTGTGCTGTTGGGCATGTTCGGTTGCCAAGCGCACTGTCCAGCCATAAGCGACCGTGACAAAACGTGTTCCTGCAACTCGTCCCCTTCTAATGGTGTGGAATGATTTATTCGAGTTTTAATTATATACACAAGTTTTACAAAAAGTGGACAAAGTTTCTCATACAATAAAAATTCAAAAGACATGCTGTTAACAGGTGGCTTCGGTATGCGTCCCGCAGCCTTTGTGCGCTATCTCTGCGTTGCACATTTACTCCAGTTAGAAACATTTCTACAAATTGAAAGGTTAGAAAATATCAGTGTGTCTAAGTCTAACCAAAATAAGTTCACTTGATCTGAAGAAAATTAAGAGGCAATCATTAGATGCTGGCGCAGGCACTCAAAATTTCACTGGTATTCATTTCTTGTGAATGTATTTTATGGAGATAGTTATTAACTTCAAAAAGAGATGGGAATGTCTAGTGGGATTGCAACATGAGCCTCATGAACACTCTTAATACTCATATTTCCTGGGAGAATAGAGTCCCCTATTGTCAATACACACTGAGAAATATCAAATAGAGGCCCTGGCTGGTGGCACAGTGGATAAGGAGCTGGCCTGTGAACCCAAAGGTGGCTCGTTCAATTCCTCAGCCAGGGCACATAACCAGATTGCAAGCCAGGTCTCCAGCCAGGTCCGTAGCTGGAGGCAGGTGAAAGGTAACTATACATTGATGTTTCTCTCCCTTTCTTCCTCCCTTCCTGCCCTTCTCTCTAAAAATAATGAATAAAATATTTTTTAAAAATTACTATCTTAAACACCAGCAAAGACAGTTTGACTATATAAGAACAAATATAAAATTGTTTAATGAAAATGCTGTGACAACCTTGCTTAGTTTATCTAAGCACTAAGAAGAAATGAAAGGAAAGCTCCCTACCTATCAAATATTCCTTCCCAGAGCTGGCATTGGAACCTAAATAAGAAGCAGTATGTGACAGCCGATCCAATCACATACTAATTTATCTCTTTGTTGTTTCTAAAGAATACTTAATTTGGGGTAAAGAAACCTCCTGATTGATTCTCCAAATAGAATTAACTTTAAAATGCACAAGGAAGAAGCTAAGTAAATTTCTCTACCAGATGAGATCCATAGGCATTGTCCTTATACTTCAGGAGAATATCACAGAATCCTTTCAAATACAAACTCCTTGCCACTTTCCACTGTTATTAAAACCAGAGCAACTAATTGTAATAGGAAAGCCACTTTCTAGCTACAAATATCCTTGTCTATATCCAAAGGTAAGAAAAAGTTATCCAAACAATTTGGGCAGCAAGAGATCTTTGTACCACAAGCTTTATTAATGATATTCTATAGCAACAGAATTTTTGAAGCCCGAAATAAAAGGAATACATATACATATACATATATATATATATATGCACGCACACACATGTACACACACATATGCATATATATACATATCCAGACACCTTTTGCCTGCAGTCCTGACACTCAACCTATTCCTCAAGGAGTAAGAGAAGAACGTTTTCTCACCTATCAGCACAGTGCAGTCTCTTTAGTGGAATACTTCATTGGCCTCTATTAGCTGCTGCCTCTGGACGGCTGCCCATACAGGTACCAGCCTCCTCCAAACAGTCAGCCTTGGCACTCCTCTCTGCCACTTGTGGCACTTCTCTGCCACTTCTTCTCTTAACCAGGTAATTCAAAGGGCAGAGCTTTGTAACTCTAGTATATAAGTGTATGCTCCCAAGGGGCCCCACTGAATATCAGGATCACCTAGTAAATCCTTTCAAAAAATAAACTTAGGGACCTCACTCCCAACCAACATAATATGAAACTCTGGTAGTAGAGCTCATGAAATCTATATTTTGAAAGAGTTTTCCACAAGAAAGCCACATAGTAAGGGTACAGAAATACTTGTTGAATTAATTCATCTAACCTTGGTCCACAGATCAGCATTTGGAAATCTCAGTGAGCACCACAGCCCCTTTCTTGATTGCCCCAAATAGACAGAGACAGTCAAAGAAATCCCTAAACATTCAACAGCAGCTGGAGGTTGGTGTGTCAGAAGTACACTGTGTGCCTCTGGGGAGGTGTTGCCTACATTTCCTGCTTCCCAAGCATAACAGGCTGACTTCAGTGCCCACTAAAACTAAACTTAAAACCAGTTCTTCAGAAAATCCTTCTTGAAGAAATTGTTGTGTCATTGCCAATATCTTGACGTCTTGGGTCTCAGGTAGTTAAAACAAAATGATGACAATAATATTTTTAATCACAATTTTGAGAGAGCAGAGTGTAAAAAACAACTTTAAAATGATCAAATTTCCCTTAAGACTACACTATGAGTTCTTCAAAAGGTAGAGCAAGCAGCATGCAGAAGGCACTCAAATATTATGATCTGGAAGGAAGGAAGGAACAAAAGAAGGAAGGAAGGAAGGAAGGAAAAAAGGAAGGAAGGAAGGAAGGAAAGAAGGGAAGAAGGAAGGAAGAAAGGAAGGAAGGAAAGGAGGGAGGGAGGAGGGAGAGGACTAAGAGACAGAGGGAAGACTCTGAGTGAATGAATGATGAATGAATGAATGAATGAATGAATAGCTTGTTAACATAGACCTTAGCTTTGCCAATTATGTTTACTATGTGTTAGTTCCTCTGCAGTTGCTACATAATCAAAAACCAGTGTCTATTCTAAAGAAGCCTATCTTCCACATGGAAGGATCAAACAATGCTCATTGATTATACTACACTGTGTTAACACTGAGAAAGAGATAAATAATCATATTTAACATGAGTCTAGAATTTCTGTGCCCAGCACTGTAGCAAGGATTCTATGTCAACCTAATAAGGTTAGAAAACTGACTTACAGGAACTAATCAACTTAGCCAGTATTCAGGTTCAAATTCAGAGAGTCTATTTCTGGCACTCTTACACTTAATTACTGTTCTATATTGTTTCCCAGGTTAGAAGGTGAAGCAGAGACGAGGATAAAGGAGGTCAGTTAAGTTACTGAAATCATCCACATGAAAGATGATAAAGACCTAAACTAGGACAGCAGCAGTAGAACTGGAAGAAAATTAGAGAAGAGGTATGTGGGAGAGAAAATGAGGGCACTTGATCCCTAATTAGATATGAAGGAACGAGGAGTGGTTATTAGTAAGAGACAGGGAGGAGTCAAGATCAAGGACTTGAACCCAAATGAAGGGAAGAATGGTGCATCCTCAACAAAGACAGAAAATACAGAACCAAGATAAATTTGTGGAGAGAAGAAATAGGTTTAACTGTTGACATGCTTAGTTTAAATAAGAGATTTCAGAGACACAATAAGATTTCTAATCAGTTAACACTCAAGAATAAAAATAAACAGGAAAGTCAGTGGATAAAAATGCTACCTATCAAGTATAGAAGACCACGTTTCCTTAATGAAATCTTTGTCGCCACTCAGAGTGCATTTCTCACTGGGGTCCTGTACCCATGGGATATGCAGCACTGCCAGGTAGGACCTTAAATGGCTCTGCAGTTCTCACTACCCAGTGACAGACAAGGCCTTGGAATCATTTTTGGGAAAATGAGACAACCTAACTAATTTCCATCCTAAAGATACTGGGAAAGTATTCCCAACTCTAGCCATTCTTTTTGCTTTAAATTTTCATGCTAAAAAAACTTTTTAGGAAGTATAAACACTTTTCAATTTCACACAAGTTAGAGCCTGATCAGACTTGTTCTGTCTGTGAGTTGCCTTGTTTTCTGAGAAGAAAGCCTGTGCTAAGGTGCCAAGAGGTTAGGTAAGGAAGCATCGGCCTCTGTCCCTAGGAGACTTTCCTTTAAGGGAACAGTCTGCGCTTGGTGTGGGAGATTTGTTTGCAGATACTAAAAACTGCCTCCACAAAAGTAGTTAGCTTCCCCTGAAAAACATGTGAATTTTCCTCCAGAGAGAGTACATAACCTCCAAACCATTGACACTTATAGTTCTTCAGTAAAGCATTATTTATTTACATTTGCCAGTAATATTCTGTTAGGTTATTCTACTGAAGTAAATTGATCTGTCCCTTATGATGTAAAGTTTAATATTATTGATTTTTCTGAAAAAAAAATCAGGAACATTTGTAGGAATATTAGCTACAGCTCCAAAAGGTAGTTGCTTTTATTTTTGAGTAATGTAAATGCCTTACTACTTAATTAATGCACATATGTGGCAACACATGTATTCTTGTTAATTTACGATTTCATACAGGGAAGAATGATGGTGTAAGTAGTTCTTTATGTGGGATGGCTGGGCCATTTGACATGGCATGTCCAAGTTAAGAAACTGACAAACTGTTTTCCAAAGGAGTTCTATATTTTGCATGCTCACAAGCCAAGGATGAGTGTTGGTGTTTCATTGTTTTATCACTATTTGGTATTGTCAGGTTTTATTGGGAGAAGGCAGTGAAGGTGCTTTCATTCTAATTTTTTTTTCACTTCAGTCAAATAGTTTTTCAGATCTTCTGCTCATTAAAAAAAAATGGGTTGTATATTTATTGAGAATTGAGAGTTCTTTGTATATTCTAAATATATTGATTTATAGTGTATTTTCCTCTAAACATTTATTCCCAGGCTGTTGCTTGCTGTTTAAGTCTCTTAACAGTTCTTTACAGAGCCAAGGTTTTTAATTTTTATGAGCAGCAATTTAGGTCAGTTTTTATTCCATTAGTTATCGTGCTTTTAATGTTATATGTGTGAAATGGTATACTATCCAAGGTTATGAAGCTTTTTAATATTTTTTACAAGTTTTATTGTTTTATATTTTACAAAGTTCTCTGATTTATTTAACTTAATTAATTTCACAAAATATAGGTATGAATTAATAATCTTTTTGGAAATGCAAATGTTCAATTGTTTTAGCACCATTTCATCAAAAGATTACTATTTTCCATAAAATTGCCTATGTATTTTTATGGAAAACTTACTGACCACATTATGTGTGGGTCTATTTCTAAACTCTTCTTTGGTTCCATTAATATATTTGGTTTCTTTCCCTTTCTTCCTCCCTCCCTGCCCTTCTCTCTAAAAATAATGAATACAATCTTTAACATATATATTTGTTTATCCTTTGCCAGGATCACACTATTTTGATTACTGTAGCTTTTACCTAGGTCTTGAAATCAGACAATGAGTCTTCTAACTTTACTTTTCTTCTTCGCAATTATTTTTGGCTACTCTGGATTCTTTTTTTTTTTTTTTTTAAGAATTTATTTATTATTTCCAGAAAGAGAGGAAAGGAGAGAGGCAGAGAGGGAGAGAAACATCAATGTGTGGTTGCCTTTCACCTGTCTCCAGCTACGGACCTGGCTGGAGACCTGGCTGGAGACCTGGCTGGAAACCTGGCTTACAACCTAGTTATATGCTCTGGCTGGGACTTGAACCAGTGACCTTTGGGTTCGCATGCTGGCACCTAGCCACTGAGCCACCAGCCAGGGCCATTTTAATAATATTGAGTCTTGCTCAGTATAGTTCTCCATTTATTTAGGTCTTGGATTTCTTTCATTAGGGTTTTGTGGTAATCAGCTTGCACATTTGGACAAATGTGCAATGTCCAAATCTTGCACATTTTTCTAGATCTACATTCATATATATCATGTTTTGGATATTATTTTTTTAAGATTTTATTCATTAGTTTTAGAGGGAAAGGCAGGGAAGGGGGAAGAAAGGAAAAGAAATATCAATGTATGGTTGCCTTTCACCTGCCTCCAGCTAAGGACCAGGATAGAGACCTGGCTTGCAACCTGGTTATGTGCCCTGACTGAGAATCAAACCAGAGACCTTTGGATTCACAGGCCAGTACCTATACACTGAGCCACTAGCCAGGGCTGGTGTTATTTTAACACCATTTTCCCATTTTCAATTGCTAAGCCATATAAATAAATTTTGTTTTTGTATGTTGACTTTACATCTTGCCATCTTGCTATACTCATGTGTTAATTTTAGTCAATGAATGTCTATTCATTGACATTATTGTGAATAGAGACAATTTTGTTTCTTTGTTTTTGATCTATATGTCTTTTGTTCCCTTGCTTCGTTGCATTGGCCTATAAAATAATGAGTAAGAATAGTAGGAGCATCCATATTTGTCTTGATTCTGAATATAGGGGAAAGGCATTTAGTATTTCATAATTAAGTATGATGTTACATCTAGGTTTTCAGTAGATGCTCTTCCTTAGGCTGAAGAAATTATTTTCTGTTCCTACATTGTGAAAGTTGTTATTTTGAGTAGATGTGAATTTTGTCAGTGTTTTTCCTATATATACTGTAGATCATCATATAGTTTTAATTTTTCTTCTTTAGTCTAGTGAAACTGTATTCCTTCACTTAAAGCACTTTGTAAGAGTCCAAATTGGATAATCACAAGAAGAAATCTTTATGTCAGAGGGTGGACCCTCTTTCCAGAAGTTTGTTTACATACTGCATATTTATCGATGAAATCAAACCTCAAAGGGATATTTGAAAGCCATCTTGTCTTAGTAAATCCTAGAGAAATTATTTAAATGTTATTTTTAATAAGTTAGTTCTACTATTTCAAGCTCAAAATTTATAATACTAAAATTAAACCTAGTCCCATCAATTCTTAAAGTTTTATTGGTTGTCTAAAATACTCAAATGTTAGCTCATTGTAATGAGTTCTACTGAAATCCAACTTCTGTAGACAAAGTGTTAGATATTTTAAAATGACAATTCCAAATGGACCTCAAAATTTATCAACCTTAAATTTCAGATAATCTAAGAAGTATTCATTCAAAAGGAAACAAGTACACTGTGAATGTAAATTGTAAATTATCTTTTTCAAAATACAAGAGGCAAGCAATAACGCATCTAATTACTAGATGAATATCATTGCTCATATTAAGGCATCATTTCCCATTACTTATTAGAGATTTGTGAAAGCTTATTATACATTTCCTTTGTTTCTAATTCTAAATAACTTTATGTTATTTTTTTAAATTATTATAATGAGAAGTGGGAAAATATCTTAATGTGATTTATGTGTTATTTCAATGAATATTTGTTAATTGAACAACTGAATGCATCAATTTCATGTATCATTTTTACTGAAAAAAGTATATGCTCTATTATAATTCCTTAACTTTGATCCAATTTTATTTAAGTTTTTGTATTTGTATTTTTTTGAGATTCACCTTTTGGCTGATAAGTTTAGTACTATATATTTAATAAGCACTTGAAGCAGTTTATTTTTCCCCTGTGCAGATACTTGTGGTCGATGATGAGAATGCAAAGATAAATGAACCACAGTATTCACCTCCTTGGGGATTATATACTATTCTATTGAGTGAATCAAATGTCTCGCACTGCAGAGGTAGAACTAAAAAAATGTGGAGAAGACAGAGAGGCCCCAATAACCAATTCTTTCCAAAAAAGCCTGTTTAGAGTAGATGGCAATTGGGCTAAATACCAAAGGAGGGAGAAACAAGGAACATTCATAGAATGGCATAAACAAAGGTGTTTTGGTCGTAAGTCAAGTGGTTTCCAAGTCACAGCTGACTCTACCATGTAGGACAATGGTCGCAGAATCTGGCTATTGTTAATAAGAGCTAATCTGTGGGCAGAGAATGAAGATTTAGGCTCCCTGCTTAGCATCCACTTCTCCACAATAAAACCAAAAAATGCAGCTAACAGCTAAGAAAATCTAACTCTATATTATGTTGCATAATATTCAGCATATTATGTTAGTGACATAAGATCCAAGTGTTAGACATTACAATAGTCCTTTCACTGTCAAGCAGCCTTTTCTGCCTTTCCTCACAAATACTTCCCTGTAATACTTCATTACTAAAGGAATTAAAACCTCTCACCAACAACAAACTGTAGTAACCCTTGGAATGAATACATATCTCTTCTCCCTTAGCTAATTCATAGGTCCACCTACTCATGTGTGAGGCCAATCAGTGATTTTTACAATATGATCCAAGAGGCGGGTAAGGGAAATCTTCAAATATAAAACTGTCCAGTGAGATAAGAGCATTTAATTTAGGACATGCAGCCTCAGACAGCATTAGTTACTGGTCTTTCCTGTGCACTGAATAGCAGCTGCAGAACTCCTTACTGACAGAATTATGGCCTCCACTTAGGCCTTTGTGCTACAGATGTAAATAATAAAGTCATGTAAACTGCAAAAGGGAAAATTTCACCCTCTACATTTATCAGATTTTTCTCATCTTGGAGAATTCATGGGTGTTAAATGTGTTATTATGGAAACAAATGTTGGACCTTGGCGATCATCTAAATGTGGCAAAATTTCAGGCGTTGGGATCAATTTGTCTGTCACCTCTTTTTCTACAAGTATACCACTGAGCTTTAGTGTAGATTTTTCTGGTTTCTTTTCTTTGTCATATCACCCCAGCTGCATGGGCTGCCTGCAGTCATCTATCCACTGTGCCTGGACAGACCTTTATGTGTTTTCCAGTATTCCATGATCCAAACTCAGCCTGAGGAAGTTGTGGAGTTGCTGAGCAGAGAAAGGTTAATACAATTAGAGATGAGTGGACCCCTTCTTAAGCTACAATAATAAAACTTGCATATTTCACAGCCTTTGAAATATTTCATTAAAATTATGCTTATGAGTTTGTAACCTAAAATGTTCAGGAGACATATGAACAAAGTCTCCTTTAGGAATATATCTTGTCTCAAAAAACAACCAGCTCCAATCTCTTTAGGAATGAATGTCCAATATTCAGAAAGACGTTCACTGTGAGTGTTACATAGCTCATCATTTTCTTTTCCAGTTGTTTCTATGGAAACATTTTAAAGGAATATTTGAAATAAAGTATAGCAGATAAAAATAAAGATGCTGGATCTGAGGCCGTTTGTGAAAGCAAATATTGCCCTTAGAAATCTATTGAAATGTTCCCTTCTATTCCTGAGAGAAAGATGAGAAGGAACTCGATACAAATTGTGTGAAAGTTATGAAGTCTGTATATGTAGGCTAGTGTAATAGAAAGAGTACTACTTAAGAAATGAAAAGACCTACTTGAGTTTTTCCACTCAAAGACATGTGACCTACTAGAAGTTACTGAAATTCTCTGACGCTTCATCTCTTTATAAAATTAAATCATAATAGAATCTGGGTTACTATTTAATGGGTTTCTATGAAGTTTAAGTAGAATAAATGTGGAAACACCTTTCACAGCTTTTCCACCTGGGTAGAATCTATGGTAGGTGCTCCTTCTAAGAAGCAACTTCTCCAATATCCCAAGTGGACTGCAGATGTGTCTCACCCCCTGACTAGATCATTCCCAAGAGTCAGGCTTTTAGCTTTCTGAGCAGTGAGAAACCATGACCCTGAGTTCTGTACCCGTCCTCTGTGTACACACACAAGGTTTGGGGTTGGCACCAAGCCCTGTGTTTAATTCTTATCACCTGCTTTGCAAGAGTGGTGGTAACCTTACTCTTGAGCAAGAGGTCAGCAATGAGGTAGGTTCAAATCTTGGCCCCAAACCCATTAGGCATCTCTATTTTTGACCTCCTGCCCTGACTTTTTGGGTATAGCTAGCCATTATATTTAGCTTTCTCCAAACCTACCACAAATTCTGTATTGATAATATCCCTGTCACGTGAAAATATTATTTGCTAGGTGGTCACCGTAATGATTTTTATCTGCACTGGTAAAGGTAGCATTGAAAAATCTGCTCTATGTGAGAATTACACTGTAAGTTATATTCTTTGTCCTACATAGAATATGTCCTACATAGAAGTCCTTTTTCCTCTTTGCTCAATCCCTCCACCCTCTAACCTCCCCTACCACCACTAGCTGTCATCTGCTCTCCATCTATGAGTTTGTCTCTGTTTTGCTTGTTAGTTCAGTTTGTTCATTAGAGTCCACATATCAGTGAAATCATGTTTTTGTCTTTCTCTGGCTGGCTTATTTCACTTAGCATAATGTTCTCCAGGTCCATCCATGCTGTCGCAAAGTGTAAAATTTTCTTGTTTTTTATAGCTGAGTAGAATTCCAATGTGTAAGTGTCACGTAGTTGTTTTATCCACTCGTCTATTGATGGGCACTTGGCTGCTTCCATAATTTATTGATTATAAATAATGCTGCAATGAACATAAAGGTGCTTATGTTTTTTGAATTAGTGCCTTTTGGTTCTTTCAGATATATTCCCAGAAGTGGAATCACAGTAAGGAAATTCCATATTGCTTTCCACAGTGGCTGCACCAGTCTGCATTCCTACCAACAGTGCACTAGGGTTCCCTTTGCTCCACATCCTTGCCAGCACTAGTTTGTTTGTTGATTTGTTAATGATAGCCATTCTGACAGGTGTGAGATGATTTCTCATTGTGGTTTTAATTTTCAGTCTCTGATGATTAGTGACATCGAGCATCTTTTCATATGTGTATTAATCATTCGTATATCTTCCTTGAAGAAATGTCCATTCAGGTCCTTTGCTCATTTTTTAATTGGTTTTTCTTTTGAGGGATGTTGTGCTTTGTAAGTACTTTATAAATTTTGGATATTAACCCTTTATCAGATGTATCAAGGAATATATTTTCCCATTCCATGAGTTGCTTTTTATTGTTGATGATTTCCTCTGCTGTGAAAAATGTTTTCTTTTTTCTTCTGTTTCCTTTGCCTGGGAAGATATATCTGATCATAAATTACTACCAGTAATGTCTGAGATTTTGCTGCCTGTTTTCTTCTAGGGATTTTATGGTTTTGTTCTAACATTTGAGTGTTTTATCCATTTTAAACTTATACTTTCAGATATATGGTGATCTAGTTTCACTTTTAGGCACGTATCTGTCCAATTTCCTCAACACCATTTATTGAATAAATTATCTCTAGCCCATTGTGCATATGTGCTTGCTTTCTTCGTGAAATATTAATTGACTATAAAGGTGTGGGTTTATTTCTGGGTTCCCTATTCTGCTTCATTGATCTATGTGTCTGTTTTTATGCCAGCAACAGGCTGTTTTGATTACTATGGCCTCGTATTATACTTTGATATTAAGTAGTGTGATTCTTCCAACCTTGGTCTTGTTTCTCAGGATTGCTGTTGCTATGTTGGGCCTTTTGTAGTTCCATATAAATTTTTTGAAATAATTGTTTTAGTTCTACAACATACACCTGGAGTCATAATGGGATTTGCACTTGAATTTATAGAATGCTATGAGTAGTATAGACATTTTAACACTGTTAACTCTTCCTCTCTATGAACGTGGTATGTGATTCCACTTACTTGTATCTTCTTCCATTTCTTCCCTCTGTGTCCTATCATCCTCCAAGAACAGATTGTTATATCCTTGGTGAGGCTTATTCCTAGGTAGTTATTCTTTTTTGAAGCAATTTTGAATGGGATTGTTTTCTTAATTTTCCTTTCTGTTAGTTCATTATTGTCATATAAAGATGCAACTGATTTCTGGATATTAACTTTGTATCCTGCTACTTTGCTGAATTCATTTATCAGATTCAGTAGTTTCTTGGTGGAATCTTTGGGGCTCTCTCTACATATTATCATGTCATCTGCAATTAAAGACACTTTTACTTCTTCTTTTCCAATTGGATGCCTTTTATTTTTTCTCATTTTATTGTTGTGGCTAGGACTTCCAGCACTATGTTGAATAAGAGAGGTGAATGTGGACATTCCTTTCTTGTCCCCAGTCTTAAGGGTAACATTTGTCACTTTTTGCCCATTGAGTATGTTGCTGGCAGCGGGTTTGTCATGTATGGCCTTTATTATGTTAGGTGTGATCCCTCATTTCCCACTTTGCTGAGAGTTTTAATAATAAAAGGGCGCTGGATTTTATCAAAAGCCTTTTCTGCATTTATTGATATGATCATGTGGTTTTTACCTTTCATTTTGTGCATGTGATGAATCACATTTATTGATTTGCAAATGTTGAACTAACCTTATATTCCCAGAATAAGTCCTACTTGATCATGGTATATGATCTTTTTGCTCCTTTGCTCTATTTAGTTTGCTAATATTTTGTTTAGAGTTTTAGTGTCTATGTTCATCAGGGATATTAGACTATAATGTTTTCATTGTTGTGTCTTTATCTGGTTTTGGAATTAGGATAATGCTGGCCTCATGAAATGAGATTGAAAGCCTTCCCGACCCTTTAATTTTATGAAATAGTTTGAGAAGGAGAGGTGTGTGTTCTTCTCACAATGTTTGGTAAAATTCACTTATGAAGCCTTCTGGTCCAGGGATTTTGTTTGTTGGGAGTTTTGTGATTATTGCTTTAATTTCAGTAGATGTAATCTGTCTATTTAGATTATCTGATTGTTTCTAATTCTAAACAATTCATTTAGTGTTGGAAAATTGTGTGTTTCTAAGAATTTATCCATTTCGACCAGGTTATCCACTTTTTTGGCATGTAATTGTCCATAATACTTTCTTACAATCCTTTGTATTTCTTCGATGTCAGTTGTTGTTTCTCCTCTTTCACTTCTGATTTTATATGTGTCCTTTCTGGTTTTTTCTTGATGAGACTGGTTAAAGGTTTGTCAATCTTGTTTATCTTTTTTAAAGAACCAGATCTTGGAGTCATTGATTTTTACATCATTTTTTAGACTTTATTTTATTTATTTCTGCTGTAATTTTTGTTATTTCCATCCTTCTGCTCACTTTGAGCTTTGTGTTTGTTTTTGTTTTAGGTTTAAGTAGAAAGTTAGGTTGTTTATTTGAGCTGTTTTTTATTTTTTGAGGTAAGCCTCTAATGCTATGAATTTTCTTCTTAGGATTGACTTCTCAGTGTCCAACAGATTTTGGATTGTTGTGTTCTCATTTTCATTTGTTCCTATTTTTAATTTTTCTTATCATTGTTGCCCCATACATTGTTTAATAACATGTTATTTAGCTTCCATATCTTTGCATGTTTTCAGTGTTCTTGTGATTGATATCCAGTCCCATTGTCCTGTGGTCAATGATGCTTGATATGATTCCAATCTTCTTAAATTTGTTAAGATTTGTTTTGTGTTCTAGCATGTGGTCTATCTTAGAAAATGTTCCATGTGCACTTGAAAATAAGTATATTCTGCTGATCTGGAGTGAAATGCTCTGAAGACATAAATTAAATCCGTATGATCTAGTGTGTCATTTAAGGCCTCCATCTCATTTTTCTGCCTGGAAGATCCATCCATTGAACTCAATGGGGTATTAAAATTCCTAGCTATGACCACATTTCTATCAATTTCTCCCTTTATGTCTATCAAGATGTGCTTTACATATTTAGGTACTATGTTCAGTGCATAAATGTTCACTAGGGTTATATCCTCTTTTTGGTTCAATCCCTTTATGATTATGTAGTATCCTTTTTTGTCTCTTGCCTTGGTTTTAAGGTCTATTTTATCAGATATAAGTACTGCCACCCCCGATTTTTTCCTTTTCCATTTGCATAAAATATCTTTTTTCAACCATTTACTTTTAGTCTCTGTGTATCTTTCAATCTAAGGTGGGTCTCTTGGAGGCAGCATATATATGGGTTTCATTTTCTTATCCAGTCAGCTACACTCTGTATTTTGGTTGGAGTATTTAATCCATTTACCTTTAAGGTAATTATTGATAGATACATATTGAGTGCCATTTTATTGTAGACTGTTTTCCTCTTTTTTTTCTTTCTTTCTCTTTATCTTCTTGTTCTTCTTAAAGCAAGCCGTTTAACATTTGCTGTAGTATTGGTTTGGTGTTAAACTCCTTTAGCCTTTTATTTTCTGGGAAGCTCCTTATTTCTCCTTTGATTTTAAATGATAGCCTCACTAGGTAAAGTTTCTTGTTTTTCATCACTTTGAATATTTCACCCACTCCCTTCTGTTCAGTAATCAGATGACAATCTAATCACTACTCCTTTGTAGGTAACACCCTGCTTTTCTCTTATGGCTTTTAGGATTTCCATCTTGTCTTTAAGCCTTGTCATTTTAATTATTATGTGTCTCTGTGTAGGCCTCTTTGGTTCCAACTTGTCTGGGACTCTGAGCTTACTAGACTTGTGTGACATTTTTCTTCACCAGATTAAAGAAGTTTTTGGTCATTATTTCTTTAATTAGGTTCTTAGTCCCTTGCTCACTCTTTTCTCCTTGTGGTATTCCCATGGTGTGGATGTTGTTATACTTCATGTTGTCCAAAATGTTTCTTAAGCTCCCTTTATTGTTTGTTTGTTTGTGTTTTTCTCCTCTGCCTAGGTGTTTTTACTACCTTGTCTTCCAAAGCACTAATTTGATCCTCTGCTTCACCTAACCTACTATCTATTCCTTATAGTGTATTATTTATTTCAGATATTGCATTCTTTATTTTTGAATGGTCCTTTTTTATCATTTCTATGTCTTTTTTTTCATGCTATTGAGTATTCTAAACTCTCTACTGATAAATTATTTGCCTCCATTTCATCTAGTTCTTCAGGAAAATTCACTTGTTCTTTCATTTAAGATCTTTGTCTTCCATGTTGGCTGCCTTGTATTTTTCACCTTAGCAGTTAAACTACTCAGTTGTTAAGCTGATCAATTGTTAATCTAATTTAGCTGTAACCAGGCCTGGCTTAATTACCACAAAGTGGAGCATAGTCATTCCTATGGGCAAGGCTATTGCTTCCCCTCAGGCTGATGCCACTTGGAGAAGTGTGCTTTGCTGGAGAAAGATAGCTCCTGCATATGGGGAATGACTCAGCACAGAGATCCTAGTGATTATTCCTTCGGTTTTTGTCCCAGACTCTCCTCAAGTGTCTCTAGTCCACCTTGCCCTCCTCACCCCCTATTTGCTGGCACCCAGCGTCGGTGGCTGCAAGCGAAATTTGTGCTTTGGCCCTTTAAGGGGTACTCTGTATCTTCACCTATCTCTCCCCTGCAGACAGAAACTTGTTGGGTTTGTGTCCAGAAGAAGGGAGAAGTCAGGTGGACCAGCTGAAAGCCTTTATTGAAAGATGTTCAAGCAGACGGTCTTGAAGTCCTAGCAGACAACAGAAATAAAAAATAAGTAGGAGGATTTTTAAGGGCAGGGAGAAGACCCCCAGGGGGCTGAGTCACCCTGCTGGTCTGCTCCAGCATCCAGGATGTAGGTGAAATAACAATGCCCTCTGGTTAGGGATGGTTCCTGTGCGAATAGAAAGTCCAGGATATTTATGGTGCTTGTTCCTGGAGAATGCTCAAGGGGAGAGAAACCATGTCTCAGCAGGATGCTGGCAGGTATGCTTCAGCTGTCTCTGATAATAGGGAACTTCGTGATTGGGTTCATGGCCAGTGGTGAATACCCTCTTTATTTTATCACAGGTGTTGGCTCAGGTCCTGGGAGTCTGCAGGCCATAGTTCACAAAAACACAGTGACCACTGACCATAGACTGTTTTACAAGTCCTGGCATAGGTGGCAGGTTTCAGGGTGGGCAACATGGGGTCTCTGGTCCTAACCAAACCCTGCTGCTTTTCACAGCTGAATGTTATCTAGGTTCCTTTCTGGTTCTGATGCTATAGGCTGGGAAGCCCAGCTTGGGGTTTAGACTCCATACTTCTCAGGGTGAACACCCCAGCCACTGAAATATCCCTCTGGTACTTTAGGTGCCACCCATGGGAGGTCAGCCAGCCCCCTCGAATCTCTGCACTTCTTACTGGTCACCTTGTGGTGAAGTGACCTCTACTGTTCTGTCAGTGGTTGGTTATAAGGCTTCTCCCTAGCTAGTGTTCAGTTGATTTTTCTGGATGATTTCTCTATAATTTAGTTGTAATTTCAGATTGATCCTGGGAAGAAGTTAGCATAGCTTCCACTTACTCCTCCACCACCTTGGATCATCCAAGATTTAAAACTTTTTAAAAATCGATCAAAAGGTTGGTAAATATATAGGCTTAGTAATTAAGTAAGCCTGAATTCAGGACCTAGTCTCATCCCCTGTTGCTGTATGCCCTGAATCTTATTAAACCTCAGTTTTTTCAGTTATCAAATTAGAGTAATTCCTTAAGCCATACCTAATGGGATCATTTAATTAAATGGAACTGAAGGCCTGACATTTAATTAATTCTAAAATGTAAATGATTACTATTATTCTGTAAGTATTCTATAAGTACTATCACTCTGTGAGTGATTACTATTATTCTTGTTAAGTGAGCCTTAACAAAGATGCTTTACCCTTTCTCTTCTTTCACCTTAGCATTTTAAAACTAAAGAGGCATCTATTAGAGAATCCTATTTACATTCTATGTTCTCTCTGGAAATTAAAGTAGAAACAGGTGCTCCTTGCATTTTCTTGTCTCAAATATGCAAAAGTTTGATTTATTTGTATTTATATAATTATGCTTTAATCATTGTGGAAAGTAAGCTGAATATTTTTCAGTACTGTGTTAAGTACATAATGTAACAGGAGAAATGTATATTTTATGGTGGATCATCTTTCATCTAACAATTATAAAAAATAGTACATTCATAAATATAACTTCTTATTCATTCTAGAATACCTTTGATGTGGATAGTATATTAGTGCTTATTATTCACATATGAAAAATATTTTGCAGATGACTCCTACCCTGTGAATTTGAAATTTACTTCTTTCCTGAACTGCAAGCAATCTTTGAATTGACATTACTGATATTTTGTTGTTCTATATTTTATTATTATAAGTATATTGAAATACATCTTGGAAATCTTTCCACATCAGTACATATAGTTCTTTATCAGTGTCTCCCTGCATGGAAACTTGGACCTCCATGTGACATTTGGCAATGTTTGAGACAGTTCCATGACCATAATCACTATCTAATTCTAAAACATCTTCATCACCCAAAAAGAAACATAACACTAGATCACTCCCCTCTCTCCTCCCCCAGGCCCTGGCAACTACTACTCTACTTTCTGTCTCAATGGTTTTTCCTATTTTGTACATTTCATGTAAATGGAGTCATACCATATGTGGTCTTTTGTATCTAGCATCTTTCACCTTGCATAGTGTTTTCAAGGTTCATCTATAGTATTCTATAGTATAGCATATATTAATTAGTACAACATTCAATTTTATGGCTGATAATATTCCATCATATATAGAGGTAGCATTTTGTTTATATATGAATCATATGGGTGTGTATGTGTGTGTGTATGAACATCTTATTTATTTAGTTGAACAACATTTGACTTGTTTCTACTTTGTGGCCTTAATTATTAATTCTGCTCTTAACACTCATGTACAGGTTTTGTATGAATATATCTTATCAGTTCTCTTGGGTATATTTAGGAGTGAAATTGATATGTCATATAATACCTCAATGTTAAACTTTTTAAAAGATTGCCAAATTGTTTTTTAAACCAGCTATAACATTTTTAATTTCTTTAAGCAATATGTAAGAGCTTCAGTTTCACAAATACACACTAACATTTACTACTTATCTTTTTTACTATAACCATCCTGGTAGATGTGAAGAGGTATTAATTTACATTTTTTTGGTTAGTGGTGTTGAGCATCTTTCCATACTTATTGGAAATTTGTATATCTTTCTTTAAGAAATGTGTATTTGAATTCTTTTCCAATTTTTGAGTTATTTGTCTCTTTATTGTTGCATTGTAAGAGTTCTTTACTTATTCCAATGTAACTTTCTTATCCAATATATGACTTGCAAATATACTGTGCCATTCCATGAGCTGTTTTTCTATATCTTGATTGTGTTTTTTGAAGCAAAAAACCTTTTAATTTTGCTGAAATTCAATTTATTTTTTGTTACCTGTGCTTTTGATGTTGAATCTGAAAAACCATTGCTTAATCTAAGATCATGAAGATTTGTACACCTATATATATATTTTTTCCATTAATTTGTTTTAACTCTTACATTTAAATTTTGATCCATATTAAGTTGATTTTTGTATACAGAATGCAGAAGAGTCCAGCTTTATTCTTCTTCTGCATAGTGATATCCAGCTGTTCCACTCATTGAAAAGACTATTCTAGTCTTATAGAATTGTCACGTGAATAGCACTGCTATGAACATAGGGATACCTAGGTTTTTATGAATTGGTGTTTCAGGGTTCTTCGGGGATAGTCCTAGTAGTGGAATTGCTGGATCAAAAGGCAGTTCCATTTTTAGTTTATTAAGGAAACTCCTTACTGTTTTCCATAGTGGCTGCACCAGCCTGCATTCCCACCAACAGTGCACTAGGGTTCCCTTTTCCCCACATCCTCGCCAGCACTTGTTGTTTGGTGATTTGTTGATGATTGTCATTCTGACAGGTGTGAGGTAGTATCTTACTGTGGTTTTAATTTGCAGCTCTCTGATGGCTAGTGATGTTGAGCATTCTTTCATATGCCTCTGGGCCTTTTGTCTCCCTCAGTGAGTTGTCTGTTGAGGTCCTTTGCCCATTTTTTTTAAATTGGGTTGTCTGTCTCCCTGGTGTTAAGTAACATTAGTTCTTTATATATTTTGGAGATCAAACCCTTGTCTGAGGTATCATTGGCAAATATGTTTTTCCATACAGTTGGTTCCCTTCTAATTTTGCTGGTATTTTCTTTAGCGGGACAGAAATTTTTCAATTTGATATAGTCCCATTTGTTGATTTGTTCTTTCATTTCCTTTGCCCTTAGAGAAGTATCAGGAAACATATTTCTGCATAGATATCTAAAATTTACCACCTTTAATTTTCTCCAGGACCTTTATGGTGGCACTGCTTATGTTTAAGTCCTTTATCCATCTTGAGTTTATTCTGGTGTATGGTGTAAGTTGGTGGTCTAGTTTTATTTTTTGGCATGTCACTGTCCTGGAAACAATCTAAGTGCCCATCAGTGGATGATGGGATCAAAAAACTTTGATACATTTACGCAATGGAATACTACACAGCAGAAAGAAAGAAGGAACTCCTAACCTTTGCAAAAACCTGGATGGAACTAGAAAGTATTATGACTAGTGAAATAAGCCAGTCAATGAAAGAAAAACAAATACCATCTAATCTCACCCATTTCAGGACAATAATTAACAAAACAAACAAATAAGCAAAACAGAACCAGATACATGAATACAATGAATAGACCTTCAGTGGGCAGAGGGGAGATGGGAGGAGGAGACAAAGAAGGGGAGCAATTTAATCAAGGAATTGGTATGGAAGAACCATGGACATGGACAACAAGTGGGATTGACTTTGGGGGATGGGAGGAAAGGGGACAAAGGGAAGGAAAAAGGAGATGGATATAATAAAACAATAATAAAATTAAATTAAAAAAAAGAATTGTCATGTGGAAATCAATTGATTATAAATATGCAGATTTATTTCTGGAGTACTTAATTATAGTCCATTGTTCTACATATATCTATTTTTATGCCAGTAATACACTCTCTAGATTATTGTAGATTTGTTGTAAGCTTTGAAATCAAAAAGTATAAGTTGTACAACTTTGTCTTCAATTTTAAGCATGTTTTGACTATCCTAGGTTCCTTGAATTTTCATATGAATTTTAGAACTGCTTGCTAATTTCTGCAATGCAGCCAGCTAGGATTTTGATAGTGATTATGCTGAATCTGAAGATTTATTTTTTAGGAAATGTTGCCATTTTAACAATCCCAACCTAGGATGTCTTTCCACTTACTTAGATGTTTATTTCTTTCTATGATGTTTTGGAGTTTTCAATACACAAGACTTGTACCTTGCACTTCTTTTGTTAAATTTACTGATAAGTAGTTCATTCATTTTGAAGCTATGGTAAATAGAATTATTTTTCTAATTTCATTTTTGGATTATTTGTTTGCTAGTGTATATAAATACAGTTGATGTTTTTGTATTAATATTGTTTTCTGCAATCATATGCAATTTGCTTATTATCTCTAATAGTGTGTATATGTGTACTCTTTGGGGATTTCTGTATATGGAATCATGCCATCTGTAAATAGAGATAGATTTATTTCCTCCTTTCTAATATGAATGCCTTGTATGTCTTCCCCGCCCCGCCCCCTCAATTGCCCTAACTGTGACTTTCAGGAAAATGCCTTTTTCCTGATTTTAAGGGGACACTTTCAATATTTCACCATTATGGACAATGTTTTTCATTAATTTCCTTGGTTAGGTTGAAGAAGTTTCCTTTTCCTAATTCATTCAGTAGGTGTTTTCTTCATGGAAGAGTGTTGGATTTTATCTTTTTTTAAACCTATTGAGATTACCATGTGCTTGTATCCCTCATTTATTGATATTGAGTATTACAGTAATGGATTTTCATGTGTTAAACCATCCATGCATTCCTATTTGGCTTTCATTGTGATTACCGGGCTGGTGGTTTTAAAGACTCCAGTGGTGCTGGGAAGAACAGAATGGGAGTAGGAAGAGTTAAAACATGACAAGGCCCACTTTTTTTCATTGATATTCAGTATTTTATCTTAATAAAAGATCCCCAGGTTGCTGTAAGTCTCTTGTTAATTTTCAGACTTCTAAAAAAGTATCTTTTGACAATTTTTTTCAGTGTTGTCATTGCTTTTATGGAGGTAAAGTTTTCGGAGGTGCAACATTGCCACTTTCACTGACATCACTCCATTAATTCAGTCTTAAGGATGGTATTGAATATTCCTAAATATTCCATTCAAATCATTTGTAGGGTAAGAACACTCATATTCTTAATTTTATTTTTTGGTTCTATCCACTCTCTCATAAACCATATTATTATTTATCTCTGTTTCTCCCTTTATCCCAGATAAATATTTATTCATTATAGTTATTTCTTCAAGTGTTTTATTCAGTGATTTCTCTTTTTCTTTTTCTTTTTTTTTTTATTTCTGTGTTTAAGGTACTGTGATAGACTTTTTAGTAGACATAAAATTAACAAATACAGATTATTCCCAATGTGATAAATGAAACATGTGTTTAACTAAAATATAAGTAAAACATGATAAACACAGAAAAGGGGGATACAAAGAATGAGATTTCAAAAAAGTAGAAGGAATATTGCTTTCTCCTTATAAAATAATTAGAAAAGGTTAAAAAGAGGCTGTAATGGTTGCTTTGAACCTGGTGTGAGCAGGGCTGGAACAGCACAATGGAGGAAGAGCACTTCAGACAAAGGAAACAGTACAAACAGTGACTTTGACATTAAGAGTACACTAGTCCTAACCAAGAAAGGAAGGGAAATAGAACTTTTGACTATAGCTTAGAGTATCTAAAAGAGATAGTTGACAGATAAGGTTAAAAAAGATAAAGTCTTGACCAAGAAGTGCATTTAATGTCAGTGTAAAGAATGTGGTTTCTTTCTTTCTTTCTTTTTCTGTAGGAAGAATAGAGTTCTTGAAGATTACATGACTAGACTAAATTAGAATCCAGAACATTAATCTGTATTTATCTATAAATACTTGACAAATCTAACTGAACAATATGCCATGATCAAATGTAATCTAGCATCAAGAGAAAAGATATCAGTGTAAAAGATGGAAAATTGAAATACAAACTAGCATAGAATGGAGGATAAGGAAGGAATGAAAGCAGCAGTCTCCTGAATATTTCACAACTTATTTTAGATATACTTGCTTTTCAAAGTTCTTTCAACCACTGGTTTTATATTGCATGTATTAGCACAACTGAAAATCCCAGGCAACAGGAATCTGAGCCATGATAAATTATCCAGGCATTTCTTCCATGTACAAGTAAGTAGAAAGAATTTTAAAGGTGTTGCCTCATTTTCTATTCACAAGCTCCTTGGTTATGGCACTTTCCTCTGATTTGTCTAGTCTAATTTACAGTACCTCTGATTCCAGCACAGTGGCTTCATATGTCTCTCATCTTCAGTTTCCTGAAGTCCAATACTAAACTTCAGTATAATCATCATAGTTCTTATTCTTTGTTTTTCCCTGTGAGCGCACATAAGTTGTATGGGCTTCCCTCAGTCTTTTATTGCTTCTCCTCAACCTTAGATAATTACATAATTTTCGGTATCTAATTCACTCAAACACAGCATCAGGAGACTAGTAATCTTTAATGGTTAAAGTTAAATATGGCCACCGGCTCTTCAAATCACCGAATGTTGAAAAATTCCCTCACAGTTGGAACCACTGGCTGATATAGCCCAGTCAATCTGCCAGAGCTTCAAAGGCCAGATTGGCTTTCACAATTAAGTAACCTTTTTGTTTATTTTAAAATAACTGATTAGATAGATGGTATGCCCCTGAAAGAGTTGAATTTGTACCAATCACCTCTTTGTCACACAAATGAAATCTGGCTCTTTGTGGAATATTTTTCTTCCTTAAGAGGAATATGACCTTGACTTTCAGCTGTTTAATTATTTTTTAAAATATCATGCTGGTAGTGCAAAGCTGTTGATAATATTCTAGATTTCTTTTCTTGAACAGTCAAGACTGTAATATTGCAACAGCTACTAAATCACTCTCTTGAGGACTTTGATAATGTTCATAGCCTATTAAGGGAGACTAAACTCATATAATAAAAAAAGCTTCTATTTCTCCTGTGATATCTTTGAGTATAAATTGACAAAAACTTTTCACCAACATTTATCACTACATTGATGAGAAGGAGAGGGTTACACAGCACTAGGTCAACCCTTCCATAATGGTTCACATTATTTTGGAGTAGCCTTGGGAACTCACTAAATATTTCTTCTCAGTCAGAGTACCTGAAACTTTGCCGGAAACTGATCAACTGATGTGGTCAAACAACTCTGGGAAAGGCTAATACATATAGTGGTATATCTTGACATTACCCATTATTTTCTACAATTGCTGTACAAAATCACTTTCGTGTTTGAGTTTTGTAGGTTTGGAAACTTGGAGACACTGCTGATTTCGCAGTACAAAACCACTTCTGAAAAGATGCTCCCATCTAAGGGAACTTAAAAACACCATGTCCAGTTGAAGTTGAAGAACCTGGCTCTGCCTATCACAAGCTCTCTTCCCCACAGGTCCAGCTGCATAATTTTCAACATGAAAATATAGGGCTTCTTTTACAAAAGTTACTTTAAAAGTTCTAGGCAGTCATAGCGAGCTTTAAACCAAGTGTGGGCTTTTGAAGCACAGGCCACACACCCGTAAAGCTGCCTTTCTTATGCTTCCTTTTACTCTAAATGGAAAACTGTGAAAGTCATCCACCCTGGACTTTCGAAGCCCACATCCTGCACATAAAAACAGAAATGTTGACTATTAAAACACATACGGCTGTTTTGCAAGAATTTGGAACTAATATAGGAATTATCTCATAATGCATGTTTGAGTGCCTACTATGTGCTGAGTGCTTTCAAATACCTTATTATATGTTCTCCTCAATGGCATGTGGGACTAAACTATAAGCCATGCCTGACTCAATTGCCCTTACTTTGAAGCTACAGAAAGGATGATCCAAGTTGGCAGGCGTGTATAGCACCTGCCAGGTAAACCAGCTGCTCTTCTTGGAATCCCTGAGGATTCTGGGACCATCTTTGGAACATTTTAAGGCTAAGAAGCCAGATCCCACCTCAATAATGGAAAATTTTCACAGCACTAGAACCAAATGTGTTAGGCAGAATAGCTGGTTTTAAGCACCCCCATCCTCAGTGTGAAGGAGAAGTAAAGAATATCCTGGACTCCTGTTTGTCCCATGCATATGCACATGAATTGCTGGAAATCTGAATAAACTAAAGTCTGATTCTACTGCAGAGTGGAACTGAGGTTCTGAATTCTCAACAAGGTTTCAATAGTTGCCTGTACTGCTGGTTTGCAGACTTTGCTTGAAAAGTAAGGCCCAGGAAAATCAAATCAATCACCTGCCTTGAAATAAACACAGAATGGATGTACGATGCAATCACTATTCATGAGGAAGCTAATTGCTTCCCAAGCTTTGTCATTCGAGGGTTGGTTGTATAATTTTTTAAAAAGTTGCATTCTCTCTTGTTAAAAAAATGCATGCCTTCACACTAAAGAGAGACATTAACAGCATGCTGTTCATCTGCTCACCTTGTTTTTATTGCTTGGGTTATGTAGATAAGTGTGTATTTTCAGATTTAGGAACTAGCCTGCCCTTATATTCTCTTTACCCACTCAGCTGTTGTTCTTAGAACAACTCCAGCCTCACATCCATCAAAAGCCATTCTCACGTCAGCTCTGAAAACACCCATCTTGTGATCCCAAAGAAATCACAAATGAGCTAAGTTCTACTTCTGTCATTAAGGGAGGATAATTGCTTACTAAACACATCGCCCTCCAGCACACAACAGCCCTCTGGAAGTACTGAACCATTAAATGAAATTTGGTGATAGACAGGACTGCCCTGATGACTAATGTCTGGGTCCCTCTCTGCTTGGGATGTTTTGTTATGTAATAAACTCCAGTTTGTAGACAGTGTTAAACTATGGCACACATCATCTGTCATCATATTTTTGTGCTTTTTTAATAGGAAGCTGCAAACAGTTTTGTTATAAATTTAAAACTGTGTATTAAGAAATAGAATCTTAAAGAGAAGCCAGGGTAATCATATATACACTTTTGAGATAATTTTTTCAGCCATGCATTGAATTCCTCTGGCCCAGCCAAGGAAAATTTGTGGTTTGGTGCCCTACATTTTCAGGGGGTGCAGTTTAGTAGAGATGAACTTCTGCTGAAAGGATGTGAATGAGTTTGTAATATTTATTTGGTTAAAGTTGGGGGCAGTAGGTGTAAAGGGGGCAGTGGAGAGGAGTATTCTTAAAATTCTTCTTTGTGCCCAGAAAACCATGATTGAAATGTTGAGATTTGAAGTAACAAATAGATAAGGATACAGAGAGTAAAACCTGAGATACATCAATATAAAAGAGATTTTATTTTCTGTTCTCTACAATAAAGTAAGTAACAGATGTTGTTCCAAGGTGAGTGTCCTGACAAAGTGACCTTTCCAATCTTTTTTCCAATGATATTTAAAATATCATCAAAGGTTACAGAACCCTGGAATCATCACAGGGTTTTGCCTCCTTGGGAAAACCACTAACAGAGAAAAAGCTGTTTTAGAGGAAGAAATCTTTGGCCCATGATGTTTAGGATCCATGGGTAGTCCTGTGCTGTCACAGCTCTGTTGAACTTTTTCTTATCAGAAATACTGTCTCAGCACAACCAATCCGGGTTTCTCTGAACTCCGAAATGTGCCTCATCCAAAATGAATTCAGAGGCTTGGTTCTTGCCACTTTTCCAGTCCTCCCTAGAGAACATTAAGCCAATAGCTCTCTGCCCAAGATGTCACTTTTGTGAATTGCTTACTACTAATGAGCAGATAGAGAGCTATCCCAGCCTTGCTAATTTGTCCCTGAATTTGTATATGAAGGGTTGATAAACAACTCAGACTGATTTTCAACAAGCAACTGTGTCTGAATAAAGCACCATAACTCATCTTTCAAATCCCCTATGCCCAAACACTTAAACTTATAGTTTATGAAGTAAACAGCTAATGTTACATTTTGATTCCATAGCCATGTCTCCTTGCAACACTCATTTTGTGTAAAGTAGTGTTTCCCATTAAATAAGTAATTAAGAATCATTCAGCAGTGAAGGAAATAACACATAAGGTACGCTGCTAATGTACTAAATAAATTATGAAAAAATATGTTCAGAGATCAAACAACCATGTCTACTGCATTTCTTGTGAGACATGTATATTTGCTTTATAAACTTTTTCACATTCTTTGTCAAATAATAACTTTTATACCATTTATAATGTTGCATTGACTACTCAGACTACTTACTACTGCATGCACACACTAACATCCCAGGCATCCATATTTACCAGCAAACCATTAAGTCTTAAAAAAATATTCATTGCAATTGTAAAGATTAATTCCTAAAAGAATGAGACCCTTCTTATTGTATGCTTAAGAATTTTTTCTTACTAACCCTTACAAAATTTGAATATATAAAAAACTTGATCAAATTATTACTACAATAATTGCATGAGTCTCATTCTGTGACTTTTCTAGGCATTTGAAGAAGGATGCTAAAATAATTGAATTGCCAGTGACTAATTAGAAAAGGATTGCATGTTATTCCTAGCTGTTGTTATATAATTTTTTATAAACTTAAATTGTAAAATAAAAGATAATTTAAAATAAACTGCTCATTACAGAATAGCATGCATATGAATCTAAGAAAAACATGAAGATAGTCATAGAAGTTGGAGTGGTATTCAGTAGTTTAGACAGTAGAAAACTGGATGTTTAGCACAATTTTCAAGTCTTTTTTTTTTTTTTCCTGGGATGTTTGGGGTTTAGGGGATGTCTACCAGCTATTACACAGTGATTTAGAAAAACAGCATACTACATCAATTCAAAAAAGGTCAATTGTTCTAACTCCCTGCCTGTACATAGCTGAGTAACTAAAACCTCAAGAAAAAAGATTGCAACCATTTAGACAAAAGGACGGTTATGATTCAGCATTTGTTTCTTTTTTTTTTCCTCCAGGATAAACAAATTGTTATGCCTTCAATTGGTCCTTGAATTATATCATGGTGTAATTTATCCCTAATGTAGGAAGAAAGTCTGGCTGATAGACAGTCCTTCATTTTCCTTATGAGGTTCTTTGTCATTTTTATAAGTACAATTACAGTCTTCTCAAAATTTTCTTGAATGCTATAATTCCTAAAAGGTGGCTTCTAATTCCCTGCAAAGATACTAACCAAGGTTGAATTCCATATTTCATATCCCAGTACACTTGAACTATAATAAGTATGCCTGATTGATGTTAAAGTCCAAAAATTATTTGTATATAAAATGCCTTTTAGAGAAACAAATCTCTAATAAAACACTTAACCTTTGTTGGAATAATTTTTAAAATTATATTCAAACTCATTGCCCCAAACAGTTGACACAAAGTATTCCAATGAAGGGTCATTTTTAGGTTTGCTTGATTTGAATCTCAGCATCATTTCATTGGTGATAAAGTCTATAAATTTTAAAGTTCACCACATCTAGTATTAGTTGCAGCTGTAGAACTCTGCTACTTCATTCAATTCTTTTGCCAACAATCTTCCAGATTTCGCCTCCCAACATACTCTTCCCATGCAGGCATATTCCATCCCTATTTATATGTTTCTCTGCTAAACCAATTAAAATGCAATAAATATTGGATTGAAACTTTATTTACTAACCTGATGTGTGTCAGAAGATAGCCCTGGTCACAAGATAAGTATGGTACAGATGTTTTTTGTGCTGATAGTTTTCTACATGTTAATACATTGTTGACTGGCAATTTTATACAAAAGCTAATGTAAATGCAAACACAAGTGATCGTGTGTAGCAAACAACCATCTGTTCAATAACACATCATTGACTAGCAATTTTATAGCAAAAGTTAACGCACCTGCAAGCATGAGTTAACTCACTATCGTTATTAGTCAATGTTAGTCAACAATGTTTGGGCTTGAAACTATGAGTTTTTTCATGACCCACCAACAATGTATTAAGTAATTATATTCATTACTTTATGTTGAAATGAACACGGCTACCTTATGGAGTAAAAGAATTCAGAGTAAGCAGGAACATGGAAGGTCATCTAAACGAGCCAGTGGTACAGATGAAGAAACAGAGGCCCTGAAACTTGAGTGATATTTTTATCGAAGACATCAAACTCATACAACTACTATCTAGCTCTGATAACCAGATGAGACCTTATAACTTTGACTGTAATTCCTGTTCTTCCAACTACGCCTTAATGCTTCATGGGCAGGTTAGTTCTTGCTTTTGCTTTAGAAATTTATAAACAGAAGGAGAACTTCACAGAATCATCAGGTGTAGAAAATGGCATTTCATTGAGAACCTTGGAACCTGGTTCCAAGAACAGAAATTAGTTATGCAAAGTTTGTAAACCCCACTGAATGACTCAGTTTCTATAAGCCAAATAGTCTAATTATCAGATACTCTTATGCAGAAAGTGTTTGCTAACTCTGCCTGGGAAGATAATATCAAGAGACAGTTAAGTACCAAGAGACGCTGTCTTCCTGGGAGCTGATACTTGTAGTGTTCCCATGTGCATCCTTAATTGACAAGGGGAGACTCCATCACAGTGATAAGATGCTAAAGAGCTGCCTTTTCTTCCTAGTAGCCAAGATCTTCACCATATTGTTTACTGCTGTTTCCTTAAGCATTTCTCCCATAGATCCTGCCTGTGGTTATCACAATTAAGTTCTACATAAATGATCCTTTCAACTGCCTTGGTATTGTGCTAGAAAATAGCAAGTAAATGGAGAAAATCACTGCTTCTCCAGGCTTGGTTTTCCTCATGTTACAGTTTCATGGCATGATCTGAAACTTCACCAAACGCTATGGGCAGCTTTTTAAAGGACCCTTAAGTCCCTTGCCCAAGACTGAATACTTTGCTTTGAAGCTACTGAATGACAGATTAAAACAACTGGAATTACATTTACTTGAAAGTTCTTACTTCTTTGAACTCAGTTCTAAACAGTTAGGCAGGTTTAAGTTTTCACTGAGTTGAAATGGCACTTAGTTTCAATTCTAAAGGTGAGAAATAACTGGGATACCATATTGGATCATAAGTTTGTTTGATAGATCAGCATGGCTAGAACATGAGGTGCATTATTGTTGAAGTATAATATAAAGGAAACGTGGATCAGACTGAAAGTGTTCAGAAGGGTGGGGGGAGAGGGATAATAGTGGAAAGAAGGGCAAGGGACTAGACAAAGAACATGTCTGAATGACCCAGGGACATGGACAATAGTGAGCAGATTGAATGTGGGAGCAGGGAGTGGAGAAGGGAAGGAAGAAAAGGAAGGAAGGAAGGAAAAAAAGGAAAGAAGGGAAGTGAAGGAGGGAGGAAATTAAGCTTAAATTGTTTGGATTTCACAGGCTTAAAAAATGGTCTGAAGTCAAATTGCTGAATGAAAATCCTATTTGCCACTTACTAATTAAGTAATCTAAGGAAAACTTATTTTCAACCATTAAGCATTCATTTCCACAACTAAAAATTTCGGTTACAATTTGTACCAGTCTGAAAGACTGTCATAAGGATTAAATGACATAGTGCCTATAAAAGAATTAGTATAATACATATGTAACATGTACTGTGCTAACTGTAAATAGCTCTATATATTTGATCTTTTGTTTACTTAAAGGGATGTCATATATCCATGTAAGAATCTGATAGAAATGGACCATCTCCCGAAATATTTTTGTGGCTTTAATAAACTCTTGAAACCTATCCTTGTACTCCATTTTAAGAACCACTCATTAAAAGTAATCACTTTTTTCCCAGCTACACATCATGACTCATTAGTGAAATCTACTTATGTTGTAGGAATTGGTAATATGTACCTTGCACCTCATTTAATTAGGATAAATAAAGGTAAAAAGTTTAATGAAACTTTGTTTCAGGATGTGTGTGTGTGTCAGGTTATACTGTAATTTGCATTTCATAAGATGTGTCAGATCTAACCATCCTTCAGACTCTAGTGCCTAATAGTCTTCTTAGCCCTTCTTGTTCTTAGTTGCATCCAGTTTCCTTGATTCTCAACCCTTTCTGCTGTAAGTTCTACCTTGTCTGCTTGATTCTCCAAATATCTGAGCGCAATAGCCGCATTTGCATGCGCAGCTGATCAAAGGGTTAATTTTTTTATGAATTAACTAACCCCCATGATTACATTAATCATTGAATATTAACCCCACCAGCCACATAAATTCATGTTCAGAAGACATGATGTATGTACCCAAATTCCAGGCTGGGCATGTAGGTGACTTACATTCCAGACTTTCACTGTCAGATTAAACCTTCATCTATGACCTGGGGCATGTTATACATGAAACAGGTACAGCAAGATGCTGCTAATGATTATATTCTTTAGAATAACATCCAAAAGACCATTCTATGCCATACTTTGTACTACAGCATGATGCTGGATAGTGAAATTACAGCGAGTGCCTGTTCCAGATTTTTGTAATGAAACTGCTTTGAGCCAGTTTATTTACTTTCTTACTATAGAACCAGAATCAAAATAAGAACCAAATGACTCTTCTATAAAACATAATTTTATACCTGCCAAAGGTGTGTTCATAAAAGCCTGGTCTGCAGATGATATAGACATCATCTAAATGCTCTGTCTCAATGATTATTAATCTGATTTCTTCCTAAAATAATGTCTCTTCAAAAAGGACAGTTCTCACTGAGTGTAAACTGACTTATAGTTGCATTAACTTTGTTCCCAAATTATAAATGTATTATTTATTATAGAAGTGTATCAATTATTAATGTGACATTTAGTATTTTTAACACTGCCATTGTTTCACAAGAAAAAGGCATAAAATTATTTTAGAAAAAATGCAAAACTATATTGTCTTCCACCTAGCATGTATTTTATCTAATAATCATAATAGTAACTAGGAAAGACCTTCTCAATTCCAGTTTAAGTCAATATAAATGAACTTCAGCCAGCAACATTTTGCTATATATTTCAGGCTAGAGACATCACTGAAACACATAAAGTATTTCTTTCTAAGGTCCTCTATTTTCACATTAGAGATTTGGGGAAGATTTGCCAAAGGAATCCCAGAAGTTGAAAGTCATTATTTCTTTTATTTTAGATGCTTTTTGTAAGGCTAAGGAATAAAATGGTTATCATAATAGGAAATGAAAGCATGACTAAACTTTTTACTCTACCATCACCCGGCCTATTGACTAAGAATATATGGATATTTCATGAGGATAAACATCTTCAATAAACTTCAAAACAAATGTTCAAGATGTGTTATTTTATATATACTATGTGAATAGTGGAAATGAAGCAGCTAGCTATTCATGCATACATTTAAGAAGTCAGAAAACCAACCACTGGTGTAATAGAATATTTTGTGCATGGAAACTTTGCAAATATAATTTACGAGTATGAAATAGAATTTGTAGCAATGGCAACAGAAAATAAACAACTAGGATATAGTCACAAAATATGGTTCCTTAGAGAGCATTAACCCACAGTCAGGAAGCCCTAATTTTATTTTAACTTATTGCCATGACTCTTGGTTTGTTGTGATCTTTTGAAAATTAAATATCAAATTATGAATTTGTGAAACAAAAATACAAAAACAAGGTTTATATCTACCCTATTTATAACAGTGTGTGTAAAAGAGGAAGTTGAAAAGAGTTTGTTTTGCAAATAACTAGTCAAGTGGTGGCTTTATTCATAAACCTAATATTTAGGCAATATGAGAATACTTCTAATGTCTTAAGATGAAACTTTTCTAATTGCAAAATAATTATTTTTATACCTACATTTCAATCAATGATGATATTCTTAAGAATAATTTTATAAACAGAACTAGGTCTGTTAATTATGAAAAGTAAATATCCCCTATTAAGGAATATTTAAAAATTGGTATCATGAATGTTTCATTTAAGTGCTGTTATTCCTTCTCTCATGAAAAACTGGCAGAATTCTAACTGCACAAAAACTCCATAAGGCACTCAGCCGTTTTCATTCATTTACCATCCATAACATGTAGTCCATGAAAGAATATAATTTGGAGTTCCAAGTGGTCATTGAGAACAGAGGCCACACTGATCTAATGCACTGTTTCTGGTGGTAGGAGTTCAGTTCCTGTATTTTGTTTATAGATTTTGAATAAAGAGACCAAGCTAAATCCAGGAAAACTACACATGATAAAATAATTTTTAGTTTTAACACAGAAGAATGAAGATTCCTACTAGGTGTTTTCCCTGAAATGTCCTAATATAAAAGACTTTAAGTTTCTTAGGAAAACTAAATGATGTTTTTTTAATTTTTATCAATTTATTGGCTAAATTTGTAAAAACTCATAATTTTAAGAATTATGCTACTTCACTGGTAGGAATAGAGGGAAAACAGATATGCCAAGTCATAATTTCTTAATGCAAATAAACTGGGTGATGCTGCAAGTAAAAGCTCTGATATGTAAAGGTCTGGATGCTGGGTAAACTCTGACTCATCTTGGATAAAATAAAAAAGTGATTTTGTCACCTTGGGCCACCCCTCGTTCTGTCAAGTCACTGCCTAACCTTTCATTTGTTCTACTGTATAAACACACTGAAGGCTGTGGTGAGAATTTTGATGGTGGTTCTGGGGACCAGGCAGGTGCCTGTCTGCAGTGCTTAGCCCAGAGACTCCCAAATACCAGTCACTCAATGCAGGCTGTGCATTGCAGTGCAGCCTGTGATAAATATCTTAGTGATCATTGGAGTAAAATGAAACAGTATGGACAGTGAAGAGAGCTTTTCATTGAAATATTGTTTCAATAAAGATATGGTCTTTCTTACAAAGTGTTATTTCTTTTGTAAAGTAATGGACATTAAATGTTAGGCTATTTTTCCTTATAGAAAATAGAGGTGATAAACTTGGTTCTCACCAAGTACAAATAATTCAAAACATGTAGACAGTTGGAAATAGAAAAACCACCTGACTGAATAAATAGAAGAAAATAGAAAGTGTTGCAATAAAAAAAATGACCTCAAGTAAGAATTAAAAACATTTTAAGACTATTTTTTTTAATCAATTCATTATGAGCTAAGTTGTGATGGAATGTCCTTTATAATATACTGTGTAATTATACTAGATAAGAAAAACTGCAACTTTTTCCAAAAATAACTGTTTTCTACTTAAGCTAATAATTTATTGCCATGTTACATTGGATTTTAAGCAATCTAGCACTGATGTATCTGTACTTATTTTAAATGTACTCAACATATGTAAAACTTCTTTAGAAGAATGGTGTAATTACTAAGACATAAACTTCAACGTTTAGAGACACATGAAGACTAATATATTTGCATTTACATGATTTTTTTTTTAAGAGAGGGAACCTAATGCAACTTCAAAATAAATATGTCAGGTTTTCTGTGTGACAATAAATGGGAATTTTTACCCAAAGACTATTTATCCAAGTATTACCTGGTTACAATTAATTAATTAATTGACCAATCCATGTGGAATTATATATACAGTTTTGTCATTTCTTTTAATAAGTAAACAAATAACTAAATTAAATATATCCTAACTTCTCACCACATTCAGAGGTTTATATAGTAAGTAGGACAGTGGAATACTCAAGCTAATGTCCTTACTTTGTTCTCTTAGGCTTTAAAAGAACTCTTTCTTTTTCTTAAACACACACACATACACACAAGTTAAACTCCTTTCCTTTATATCTACACATTCTTTGGTAAGTCAAGCCAGGGTGGGCCTGATGTTACAAAATTTTTTTAAAACTCTCTTTTGCAGTACTGTTCATTTTCAGGTATCAGTGAAATATTCATTTAGTACCTTCAATCAGTTCTATAGGACAGTTAAGGAAGCATAAGTTTGAGGACTTCAAAGTCTTTGCAATCAAATTTAAGAGAAATAACACATTTTCAATAGATAAAGTAAGAGAGGAGTAATATTATAAATCAAAGTTTAGGCAGGGGATTGTCAAAGAATCAAAAGAACAGAGAAAATAAATATGGGTTTAAATCTTGATCAGATCAATAGTTGGCTAATATATAACCCTTTGAACCTTTGTTTTCAGTATGTGAAATGAGGATACTAATAACTCCGTAACATGATCATTGTGGAGATTAGAAGTGGGTCATGTTAAAGCATAGCATTGGACCAAGTACATACACTAGAATCCACAAATAAGTACTTATTGTTATTAATGGTACTTCATGGTGTTAATAGTAATCAGAGTATTTGGTTGTGATATTTTCTCCATTTAACATCTTCCTACCTGGAAACTGTTTATACAGGTCGCACATGATAAATTGGCAACAACTTTGAATCTTCTTACTTCATGTGCCTATTTGTTTTGAAAAACTGTGTTTCTGACCTGGCTGGTGGCACAGTGGATAAGGCGCCGGCCTTCAAACCCAAAAGTTGCTGGTTCGATTCCCAGACAGAGCACATAACCAGGTTGCAAACCAGGTCTCCAGCCAGTTCCTGGCTGGAGGCAGGTGAAAGGCAACCATACATTGATATGTCTCTCCCTTTCTTCCTCCCTCCCTTCCCTTCTCTCTGAAAATAATAAATAAAATCGTTAATAAATAAATAAATAAATAAATATAAAATTAATTTGAAATCTTGGGGAAAAAAAGCAAAGTTAATGAAAGCGTGCTCAAGATCCTGAAGTTGAATCAAGTCTATTATTGCAGCAAATGGAGACTTTTTAAAACAATTTAAAAAATAATAATTACTAGGTTTATCTATTTACACATAAGAATAAATTTATTTCAAAATATAACACTTTTTTGGTATGTTGTTTATTTTACTAAAAATTTGCCACTGTATCGCTGTACCCTGTAGTTCTCTCATGACCCTTACTTTTACTCTGCCTCACAGATTCAATACTCTACTATTGGTGAACTGTATGAAGGCAAGTATTAGGATTTTCTCATATTTGTCTTCTTCAGAACAGTGATCCTTTACCTAAGGATCTTGTAGCCATGAAGCAATTCTGGCTCAGTGGGTTTAGGCAGGGTCCTGAGACTCTGCATTCTCAACAATTGATGCATCTGCTACCTCTGACCACACTTTGATTACCAACACCCTACAGCACGCATCCTTTGCCTTGCATATGGACGATATTCCATAATGTTTCTTGACTGACAGGTAACACAAAACATGTGATTTACATTGTCAAACTAATTATGAAAGCAATGAAAGCAATCATTTTTTGAGCTGTTCATTAGAAAGCGCTAACAATGGAAAACTTACAGAGTAGGTGAGAAATTACTCATGTGTTCAAGAGTTACAAATATGTGAATGGTTAGAGTGGAGGGCAAGCAATTCTAGTCTTGTAGAAGAACATAGCCAAATTATGGAGGGAGCAAAGCACAGGAATGCCCACTAATAACTATATCCATTGTGCCCAAAACATAGGATTTAGGTTAGGTTAAAGCTAAGTTGGAAAATATTGGTTGATCCAACTGTTTGTTTATCAATGAACAAACATGCAAGGTCTTTCCCAAATGTATCCAGCCATATAACACTTTAATTATATTGACATTGGCTTGATACTCTTGGGAGAGACCTCACAGAGCAGTCTGTGAAGTGATTACTAGTTTTTTAGGAAAGTTATTCTGGGTGGTAATGTGTATACAGTTGATGGCGAAGGGAAAAAAAAAGGAAGATAGGAGGTTCAATACACTTTTAACTTTAGCTTCTAAGTATTTATTAAGCTCCCAGAACTTAAATTGACATCAAATATAAGACATCCTTACTATGTTCAATTATATTGTAACTAAGCCTGAATCTATTAGACAGGAGTATAATTTGGTCTCAAGATAAATTTGTTTCATGGATTCTTCTACTGATAGAACACATTAATTATGGTACAGCTTTCCTAAATGTGAGCAACTTTACAACCAGAAGAAAAACAACAAAAATAACTAAAAATAACTTACTGCATTCTATTAAGATACTCATATTTAGCACATATTGTCATTATTTTCTCATACTTAATAATATTACTTTTAAGCATTCATGCATAAAATTATAATAACCAATGGGGAAGTAAGCCAATTAAATATATTCCATAAAAATTAAAATGTAAAATTAGAAAATGACATTTCCTAATATATTTACTAATAAAAGAAATAGTCATGTTTTTGAAAAGCAGTTTTGACTATATTGTAAAAATCAACATGTTCTGATCAAATTTATAAGTGTCATAGCTGAGAAAATTATTCACTAATGTATAACTCAAAACATCTAATTGCAATTTTGCTTATTATCTGATTCAATTCCAGGGGGGAAATAGAATGGGACTTGACCCATCTTGTGTGATAGTAACATCTAATATAGTATATAGCTGCCATAAAATTAACCGAAAAGTAGCCCTCATAAGTGATGTCTAAGATCAAGTGATTTAGTGCATTGCATCATTTAGGACCAATGAAGCAAAGTAAGTAATTGGCAGAAAAATTTAAAACATAATAAAATAGCAAAGCAAGGCAACTGCTATTAACAGGAAAATGTAATGATCTCATTAAGCATATGATGTGCTATCTCCATTCCAATCTGTACATCTCTGGATTTTTCCTAAGCTTTTCAAAAATATAATCTACAATCACTTGATAATCAAGTTACATAATTGTAGCTTGACTTCAAGTGTAAAATAAGGATGTATTTTAGAATTTATTCTAGGTTTCATATTTACATTTCAGTGTGCCATATGCAGTATCAATATTTGAATTGATTTCTTCTTCTCCCTTTTCTAATCTAACATTGAGTAATTCATTTAATTCAAAAAGAAAGTCCCAAGGTCCATGTCCATTAATTTATACTATTTATGAAGGAGAAAAAAATAATTTTACTTGTAAAAACCTCAATAGAAATTTCATAGAAATGTAAAGGTTATTGAAATAAGTCATATTCATAATCATAGCAAAGCTTTTTGAGTTGTGAAATCTAGCTGGAAAATGTATAAGAATAACATTCTTATGAGAAAACTAAGGGAATCATGAATGTTTCAGACAAAAACAAGTACAATTTCAAGAAAAATTTTGGATTCATTGGGGATTTCAGTTTTATAGTTTACTATCACTTATCATGATAACTCTTCAATATTTTGTCCCAGCTTTACAAATTGAAAAATGGATATTTTAAACTACCCTTATGAAGTCACTTTGAGAGAAAGTAATTTTAAATATGTAGGTAAGGATATATAAAAGAACAATGATACACCTTAAAATTTTGTGGCATTTGTAATCTAAAACAAAAACCTATTTTTAATTATTCTAACAATTCAATTTCTTATAGCTTTTGTTTTAAACTTAATATCATTATTAACAATGTGTAGTCTGCATTAAAATGTAATCACTTCTCTTGAATTTTCTATTTTATTGCTTCATAAATAGTTTATACAAGTGGGATTGACTTTGGGGAGGAGTAGGTGGGTGTGGAAGTAGACAGAGGGGAAGAAAAAGGGGATGGATGTAATACAACAATGATAAAATTAAATAAATAAATAGTTTATAAATTTTACTGATCCAGTTTGTTTCTACATAGAAAACTAGACTTTAAGAGATTAAGTTACTGTTCTAGATATATAATTAATATGTATTGAAAACCCACTTTGCCATTAAACATACGGTGGAGAACACACTTAAAAAAAGGACATGGCCTCTTTTTTCAAGTATCATATAATCCTTTTGAAACGTGACAAGGATTTTAAAAAGTAAATGCCAGTTATCATTTTGTATATTAGTATAATGTATATAATATATGTGTGTATATGTGTGTGTATGTGTATATATGTCCATATATATACACATATATATTTGAATGAAAAGTAAATTAAAAGTAATTATGGCTAGGTTAGTTAGATGATACTAACTGAGGTGATTTCTGAGATTAATGCATTTTGCATATCATGCATGTATAGGTGGCTGTAGTATAAATGTCATTATCAATTAACAGTATTTAATCTACCAATAATAACAAAAAATAGCATATCTCCAAACCAGTCCAAAATGAATGACACCAATGTCTCCTAGAATACTGGAATTTCTTTGAAAATAAATGTTATGATCACCTGCCCTGCACTTTAAGATGCAATTGTATTAGAGATACAAAAGCTGATTCACTGTATGACATGGGGCAAATCATTGCCTTTCTATTTGTAGGATTTTCTATTTTTAATAGTTTATTTTTTTTTTTTTTTCTTGCAGAGCTAATAGTTTATTTTTTATTGTAGGTTTTCCCTTGCTATTTATCCTCCTTATACCATCTTCCACCTCTACCTTCCTCTCCCCGACCCAGCAGTCACCACACTGTTGTGTGTGTCCATGGGTCCTTTTTCTTTTTAGCTTAATCCCTCCACCTCTAAACCCCGCTGCCCTCACTACTATCAAGGGAGGTGGTTTCTGCACTATGCAACTCACAATGTTGTTTGGAAAATCAAATGAGCTCACAGTAAGTATGCTTTTAAAAGTGCAACATTAAAGAAATATATTGCTCAAAAATTCTCCTAAAGAAAATCATGTTTTCTCAGTCTGAGTTTGTCTAATATTTTATCTGGAGTTGGTCAACATTGACTCCCGTTTGTGTACAATATGATTTTCATCATGCACCACAAGGCTATTGTATTTCAATATAGCTTCAAGTAAGCACTTTGTACAGCAGGAACCTAGACGGAAATTGGATTCACTGTTTCCACAAACCCTTATTAAACATCTGCAATGTGTCCAGCCTTGTGTTTGTCATGGAAACACAGAGAAGAAAAACGGTTCCTACCTTTCAGGGCTTTATAGCTAGTTGCAGTGAATGAAAAATGAATATATAGTAACATCCAACTTTCAGTATGATAATTTAAAAATGTATAAGTGAGAAATGTTTATTTATTATAGCAAACAAGTGTTTGATTTAATAGATTGTAGTATGATTCATAATGTTGGCTTATGTCAATTTTTCAAATACAGGTACATGCTTATTTTGAAGAGAAAGTCCCTATTAAATGTTATTCACTATAGCTTATTTCAGCTCTAAAAGAATTATTCCATAATTTGATTCAGTTGTCAATGTTCATCTGGCAGTCAAATTTAAAAGCCTCTCAGTGAGCTAACCCCTTCCATTCCATTAAAGTGAAATGTTTTGATCTCTATTAGAGTTTAAGGTGGGAAGATTATGGCAATCACCCACAGAGCTTCATCCAAGACTTTCATGCTTATAGAATTTGATATAGTTATTGTGCAAATTCATTAAAAGTGCATTACAGATTATATTAAAACTATATTAATTTATTATAAATTGGTGAGGAAACCATCTGTTTATTCGAAGGCACACAGTTCCTTAGCTGGGGAGGCCTTTAGGAATCCAGTTAAGGCTCCAATTAATCTAAAATAAATAGTAATTTGAAAAGTTAAAGAAAAAAATGTAAGTAAAAAGGTTTGCTATAAAAAATGCACAGGCTGGTTCCAGCTATCGCTGGCTCTGAGGGAATATACCAACATTCATAAACATATATAAATCTAAGAGGCGCAGATGGCAGCAAATGCACAAGGATAAGGAAAGGAGTAAAACCAAATTTAAGACACCGATGCATTACAAAGAAGTAAACAAAGGCCCCAACTAATTAAGATAGAGGTTTCAATTGTCTCCTTTTAAGAGTTAAGGGCAATGATGAGAAAGTTACATGTGTAAAATCAAACAAATTGGCAAGCCAAATACCAATCCTATTTCTGAGCGCCTTAGAGTCACCTTAGAGGTGCAGCCCAGCCACAGGGTGGGCAAACCAGTGTGGACAAGGATCCACAGTGCAGGAATCAAGGGGCTATGTGCATTACCAGGCACGGAGGCAATGTTGGCTATGATCTGCCAGGCAACTGTGACTGTTCTCACAGAACATCTCCTTTGAGATTATTTTCATTCTTTCATGATTGTTTCTGTAGGTGAATAAATCAGGACTTGAGATGAGGCATACCTAAAAATCTGTAATTGAAGGAACTAAAAACATAGTTTCCCTCAGCATATATCTGTCATAAGTAAAATCAGAATTAACCATGTCCCTAAAGGGAGAAAAATTTTCACTTATGTGCCTAGGGATTCAAGTAATTATAGGGGAAGCATGTTCCTTAATCCCAACTGCCCAGTTCCAGTCACTACATAAATGGGTAGCATCCCTGGAAGCTTCTCTAATTAAATTCATACTTACCACATTCTGTACACCACCATTCCATGTAGCTTTTCTGAATTAATTCAATAAATTTTTGTGGTTTTACTTTGTGCCAGATTCTCTTCTTACGTGCTGATCAAACTACAGCTAAAAAAATGAAGTCCCAGAACTCAAGGACTCTTATTCTAGTCAGAAGATGAAGGCAGGAAGCATGTGGTGAATAATGCAATGAAGCTATTGAGAAAAATAGGCAGGATAAGGGAGCGGATGATACAGGAGCTCATGCAAGAGCTGTCTGATAAGGTGTCAATCAGGAATGGCTGAAATAAAAAGAGAGAACCATGCATGTATCTGTGAAAAAAAATTTCAAAGTAGAAGAAATAAATTCAGTGCCCTGAGGCATGAAACTGCTTAGCTTGTCCGAGTATCAGAAAAAAAGGCTCAGGTCCAGGGTAAGCAAAGAGAACAGGATAAAAAGCTGCGGAGAGGACACAGGCAAATGATGTTGACTTTGTAAGCCTTGTGTACAACTTTTGGTTTTATTTTGAGTGAGGTGGAAATTAACTAATCGGACATATTTTAATTCACTTTTCTGCCTGCCGAAAGATGGGCAAATTATAAAGGGGTCAAGGTGGAAGCTACAAGTTAGTGAGAAGGCTGTTGCAATAGTACAGGTGATACTGTATCACCTTACATGGGGGTGGTAGTTGATGCTGTCAGACTAGACAGGACTGTGGAATATTTGGAGCCTGTTGGATGGACTGTGTGTAGTATGTGTGAGAGAAGAGGAGAAGGGATGATTCTAAAGTTTCTGGTCTGAACAACTAGAACGTTGGTGCTCTGTTAGAACAGATGGGTGAAAATCAAGTTCGTCTTTGAACAGGTGGGGAGAAGTTGGGACTGGATTTCTAAATTTGGGAGTCACCAGTATGCATGTGATCATTAAGGACCCAGGAGTGAGTGCTCCAGAGGAAAGAAGTTCCAGAACTGACATTTAATGCAGTTAAAGAGGAGCATGCAATCTTGGCATTTCTCTCATTGAGGGCAAAGTTGGGAAAAGGCAATAAACCAGTTGTTTTGCTGTGTTCAGCATTGACCCATGTGTATACAAGCAATTAGCAAGCTACATTTGTAATGATGTGGCAGATCCATGTATGACTGACCCCAGTATAAATCAATTAACATTTTGGAAATGATCAATGCACTGTAGTATCTTTACGTAGAATTTTTGAAAAGATACATATTGTAGAATCCTAGTGCATAGACAGTGATTTAAAGGATGAAAGTTGCTGTTGCATTTCTTTAACGTGAAAAAAAGTTTCCCTTTTTGACAAACTATCCAAAATTTTAGGTGTCAGTTTCCATTGCTCCAGTTATAGAAATATCTAGCTCCAATTCAACCAAGTATGTGCCTTCAGGTATGAATGGTAGATGAACAAGCAAACTTAGATCTTTTTTTTTCATAGCAATTTATTGTACATATTTTAATAAAAGAACTATAGGGAAAACATAGTAAATAAAAATATCCATATAACACTAATGAAACATCTTTTTATTGCTTATAGCATTAGGGAATCCCCAAACTACTGGAAGGATGAGAATTGTACCTCAAAGGCTACTGAGCCATGTATGCTTTTCCCAGTATAGTTTTCTAAAATAAATCCCATGAATTTTAAAATGTCTAAGTGAAATTTTTTGCGTATTCATTCGTTGTTATATGAATATGAAAATATTTCTTGTCCACGGCTGACTGGAACAAGATTTTATGGAAAAAGATTGAAATTAGGTGAATGTGTCTGCTAATTAATGTTATGAAAATAGAGCTAGCTACATCTACAAACTAAATCTGTAAATTAGAAAATCTTTGGTTTAGTGATCACATCCATCTTAAGGATCTGCATTTTAAAAGAAAATTAGATGTATTTCTACAAATGCTTACAAAGCTGTTGATAAAAGAAAGTAAACAAACATCTCTTACCTTGAGAAATGTCTGCCAAATATATTAAGATAGTATTTTGATGCTTTTTTTTTCTTTTGGATGGCACTAAATCAAATATAGGATACAATAAAATACTGCTTTTACAAATTTAAGTAATATCCTACAATATTATTTAAATATTAACAATAATGACTCAAGTCATTATTTATCAAACTCATTTTTTTCTGAGAGGCTGCTGGATTTGTCTAGGGCTAAAAACATGAATATACTATAAGAAGTAATCCAGCATTCAGATAGTCAGAACAATTCCATTGGAGAGCCAGTGATTTTTAAAAACAAAATTAATATCTAAAGTTACTGAAACTCATAATTTTGCAGATGCATAAAATAATGCAAATGTGAAAGACCATATTAAAAATGTAAGCTTTTACATGAGTATCTTTTACTTTTTAGGAAGATACAAAGAAAAATCAACATTAGAGATTTGTTTTGGCAGAAAATAAAATTGCATAGTCTACTTGAAGCAGTGCTTTCTAAAACAGCATACTTAACTATTTAATGGAGTTACAATTCTGGATGATATAATAAAGGAATGACTATTGTTTGGGCCACATAGTACATTGTATAGACTAGCTCTTATATCTATGAAGAGAAAATATGAAAAATAATTTTATATGTGCATAATTTATCAGTTCATAATAAACCTTTCAAGTACAAACAGTTCATTATTTTCAAGTTAACCTAGAAATGAGGGTTATAAATTCTTTATTATACAAATGTACAAATTCTATTTTGAAAAGGTGTTACTAAAGAATAGTAAAGAAATATTAAAATGATAGATATATTAGGTGGTAAGCATTGTCCTCATTTTATTCATGTATTCAGTATGTTGTGGCTTCCCAAAATGAAATCATTAGGACACTGTCTCAATTCATGATGTCAGGGATTCCAGCTCAATTTCAGCTTCTAACTAAGACCTCAATTTTCTTCGAGGATAAATAGATTTCTATATATTTCTATAACTTCTCTTCGACATAATATGGTTTCTATATGATTAGAGGGAAGCAATTCCAGCAAATTCTATTCATAATGTAGTACCTACTATTAAAGTCTCCCAATTTTCTATTTCTAAAAAATAAAGATGGTACAGAATATCTCATAACTCTGCAATTTGCTATCATTAGGATGTAATTTCAGCAGTGTATATGCACACATGCTAAACAGTAGGAAACAAGGGTGTACTTCCAGAAAATAAATAATTTTGTCTTGCACACACACACACACAAACACACACACACACACACACACATATGTACCTTGCCTCTAAGAAATTGAAAGTAGTTCAAGGAAATTAATTTTGAAAGTCAGAGACAACAACCTATAAATTACAGTTACTGCTTATTTTAGAGAGGGGAAGTACCCAATGCCCAGTGTACAGGATAAGAAAGTGACTCCCTTAGGGGGACAGATAGGAGGGGGCAAAAAGGGGATGGATGTAATACAACAACAATAAAATAAAATAAAATAAAAAAAAGTGACTCCCTCTGTAACTATTTGTAGAGTGAGAGGAACATTCTGAATGTGTCTTTTACTATTGACATATGGAAGTCTTTCCTTTTCATTATAAGATGAGAAAAAAATATATTTGACTAAAATTTCCCCTACCATGTTTATTTTATTCATTTGACTTTATTAAATAACAGTAACCATGATTTATTGCCTTCTATATAATATGGAGTCTATATAAATTAACCCACTAGAACTTACAACATCATGAAGCATTATTTAACTTCTCACACATGAGGACATGGGCATGGTGGGGTTAGGTAATTTGCCACCAATCGTACAGTAAAGAGCTGGGGTTAATATCCTTCTCTGTTACCTTTGGAGGTAGCTTTTGAACTTCAAAGGACTCCATGTTAGGTCAGCATCTATGTGATTGGCTGTCTAAAATCTGTTGTAACAAAACTCCAAAAATGTCCCAAACAGACCACATATCACTTTTTCTCACTGAGTTAGGATGACTCTTCAATCTTGGCATGAGAGACTTTAAAACCTGCAGCAATTCTTACACTGTTTATCAAGCTACAAGAAAAATAATTCTGTTGGTAATAAAACAGTTACCAGCTACCTTATTCATTGTAAATTATGCAGATAAGGCCTTGATTTATTTCCATTTTGAGTATTGAGAAAAATGTCTGTTTTGCTTCTCAAAGGAAAAAGAAATTGAGGGAAGGTAGCATTAAGATATCTGTGTTTCCTTTTCAATTAAGTGCCAATTTGTTCATTGTTGCTTTTATAACTGGTTGCTCTTTCACCAGTATAAAGGAGAACAATGCTACTGGTAATAGTTTCCATTTAGTAAACTTGGTGAGTAGGTCCAAAGATATTAGTTTATTTGGGGAAGATATTTATTGATACAAAGAAATCTCTTTCCATCATGGGCCATGATATTGAGGAACAAATAGATTTCTATAGAGAGAAACCAAAACTAATGTCGGCATTTAATGCAGGTCAAGAAAACAATAAAATTTTGGAAGAAAAAGTCATGCTGTTTTCTAGACAATCCATTTTGACCCATCAAATAGTAATGAGAGTCAGACTTATGTAAGCCGATGTTTATTGGGCTTATCTAATTGTTTGCAAAAAAACTAACAAATGCTGGTTCTTCCCACTTTACAAATAAGAAAATGGGTCTTAAGCAAGTTGAAGATTAGGAGGGAAGAACCTTGAACAGCATCAGTGGGCTGGATTTGGAGGCCAAGGTTACAGAAAGAAAGAAGGACCACAAATCCCCACTGAGTCCTGCTTTCTGTATGTCACCACACATCTACTGTACACTGCAGCAACCTTCAACTTGCATCCTTCTTGAAAGCTGCCACTTTGAGCTATTAACAGCTGCTAAAGATTTTTGGTGCTAGGGGGGTCCAAGATGGCTGCACAGGAGGTGGAAGCTACAGTACAACTAAATTATAGCTAAATTATAGAGCAATTCACCTGAATGGCCAAATGAAGGACAGCTGAACAGCAGCGTTATCCAAAGATTTATTAAATAGAAGCTACCAGAGACTCAAAAGAAGGACTGAGTCATGGAGAGGGCTGGCCCCTTGTACCTAGGTATGGCCATTGAGAAGCTGGAGAGATACTTCAGTTGCAAAAGTCCTTCCTGAGGAGCATGGGGATCCCCAATCCAGAGCACCAGGCCCAGGAAAAGGAGCCCACATAGCACCTGGCAGCGAAAATTAGTTGGGGACTCTGTCCACTGGAAAGAAGAGGAAGTCTGCTAGAATCCCAGGTGCTCTCTTAAAGGGCCAATGCACAAGAGCTTGCTTTTGGACACTTACCCAGGGCTCCAGGAGAGGGAAGGCAACTCAGGGCATACAGAAGCTATAAAGAGAAAACATAGGTGACCGTATCTCTGGAGAGAGCTACTAAGGTACCAGTCCTGCCCTCAGGTACTATTTTCCCCCATCCCGCTGGCTCAGCAGGCATCACCCCCAATGGAACACTCCCTTGTCGGGGTCTCTGGGAACAAGGCTGTGGAGCTAAGAGGAGACACGCAGCTGGCTCTCTTCCTGCAGGCCTGTGCTACCCTCAGCAGAGGGTTGTCTTGTTCAGCATTTCCGAATCCTGCAGGCTCCATCTTGCTAAGCTCAATTTCATAAGGAAGGGGTGGGGGTGGAGGCGATGGCACAGCTCAGAGCTGAGACCTTAAGTTTAACCCCCTTGGGGCCTCCTATCAGTGTCTCTGGGGAAGGCATGCAGCTTGCTCCCTGCCTAAAGGCCAGTGCCGCCCCCAGCCTGGATCTGTGCCTCGAGGTCCCACTGGTCCTGTCCTGCTGGGCTCAATTCCATGGGGACAAGGGAGCAGGCAGCACAGCTCAGAGACAGGACCTTCCAAGTGCAGCGTTGTCAGGGTTTCTAACGGCATGGCTGCAGAGGTCAGGAGAAGCATGAAGCTTTCCCTCTTACCGAGGGCCAGCGCCACCTCCAAGAGAGGACTGCATTGATTTGTTTTTATAAGTCCATTGGCCCTGCCCTGCTGGGCTCAGTTCCACAAGGGGAAGGGAGCTCCACTTGGAGCTGGGACATCTGGAGTGTGTCTCCCTCAGAGGCTATAGTCGAGGCTTGAGTAGGCATGGCTACAGAGCTAAGAGAAAAAGTGAAATTCATCTCCTTCCTACTGCTGAGATGGTAGCATCCCCAATGAAAGGCTTCCTTGATCTGCTTGTCCAAATACCAATGGCTTGGTGCTGCCCAGCTTGCTCCCACAGTGGGGACAGCTAGTTATACTCAACCTGAACCTATGGTGTGCTCCTCCTGTGGGAGCTAGAGCTGGAGACTTCAGCAGAGACTGAGTGGTGTGGCTATGGAATACGGGCCACATCACATTCTTTCCCATTGAGGGCCTGAACACACTTCCTCCAAGTAGGGGACCCACTGGCCCCATCCTCCCCTCCTCCATCCTGATCACCCTGCCCTACCAAGCTTAGGCCATGTGGAAGGGCCAGTGGGACACTGTTAACTTGGGCCCACTTTATAGCTTTTGTTCATAAGACTTTGAAGGAAGTCCAGACCAGCATGGGACAGAGTAGCCAACAGGTTGTTGCTGACCTCAAGGAGCCTTGGACTTTTACTAATCTGTCCCAAGTTCAGTACTTCAGGAGGCAGATCACCATACATAGCCTGGTTCCTACCACACATACTCAGGCACAGACAGACTCAAAAAGACAGACAAAATAGGAGAAAAAGAAATATGCCACAAATGAAAAAGCATGAGAAACCACAAGAAAAATAATTAAATGAAATGGAAGCAAATGAAATACCAGATGCAGAGTTTCAAACTTTGGTTATAAGGATGCTCAAGGTTATTAGGGAAGAATGGATGATCTTAGTAAGAACTTACACACGAGAGAGTAAGCATTTGGAGGACATAGAAACCATTTAAAAAAAAAAATAGCCAGAAATAATACTATATCTGAAAAAAGAAGAATACAATAGAAGGAATCAACAGCAGCAGGTTAGGTGAAGGCCTGAATCAGTGATTTAGAGCACATGAGAGGAGTAATCACCTAAGCATAGCATCAGAAAGAAAAAAGAATTTAAAAATTTAAGGAAAGTCTAAGGGACCTATGAGACAACATCAAGCATAACAACAACTGCATCACAAAGGCACCAGAAGGAAAAGATAATGAGCAAGTGGTAGACAACCTATTTGAAGAAATAATAGCTAAAACCTTTCCTAACCTGGTGAAGGGAAAAGTCACACAATTCAGGAAGCACAGAAATCCCAAATTAGATGAACCCAAAGCGGCCCACAACAACACATATTATAATTAAAATGACAAGAGTTAAAGACAGAAAGCTGATCTTAAAAGCACCACAAGAAAAGCAATTAATGACCTACAAGGGAGCTCTCATAAGACTGTCAGCAGATTTCTTAACAGAAACACTTCAGGCCAGAAAGGACTGGCATGAAATATACAAAGTGATGAAAAGCAAGGACCTAGAGCAAAGACTACTCTATTCAGCAAAGCTATCATTTATAATTGAAGGTGAAATTGAGTATCTCATACCCCCCAAAAGCTAAAGACATGAAACCATCATTGCAAGAAATGTTAAAGCACATGTTTCAAGAATAAAAAGAAGCAAAAATAGAGAGAAAGAGGAATGTAGAATAAAATGGCAATATATTAGTATCTATCAATGATAATCTTTTGCCTTCTGGTCAAGTAAATTTATAAGTCACAACTTATTTTGACCTTATTATACTGTTTAGAGTACACATGGTTTTGAATTGGGTAGGATAGCAAGGCTTTCAAATCTAAGCACCTGACAACTATTTTGAAGCTATTTGAGTATAAAGACAACAAAATTTACTAAAGGCACGAAAAATATGGTTATAAAGACAAGGTCAACTTTCTAAGTACCATCTAATATTACCATGATCCTTTACATTTGTAGAATCTTTTCATTTGAGACACTGTAACATTGGCCTAATAGATAGACTATAAAATTTAGAATTGCAAATTCTTAGGCTTGTATTCCAACCTGAGGCCAGAGCCATTTTTTAACACTTTCAGCCTTGGGTGCTTTATTCATAAAATGGGGTATTTAATAGCAACAATTAATAGAATAATGATGCTTACTATAATGCCTTCTTAGGTCAAAATTTAGTTTAGTTTTAAGTGGCTGTGGGTGCCTGTCCACGTGTCAAGCATATTGCTGTTTCATATAAAGTTTGAGAGCAGGAGAAGCACCTTACCTTCTCCTCTCTATCCTGAAACCCAAAACAGAGGTCACGTAATCAGATAATCATTACCACCTTCGGAAAGTACACCTGGAACACAAATAGTTATGTGAGGTATGTTTCCAACTTCTCAGATACTTGGGGATTCTTTTGTAAAAATCATACAAAAAGATACCAAAACTTTCTTTGGATTGTCTTCAGCAATGACAAATATTTTAATTGTGAAGCCATCCAAATTCAAGAGCTACATGTGGTGAGGATAATTGCAGAGACAAAAATATTGTTTTTGGAGTTGAACAGAAAGAGAAAAATAATGAAAATTTCTTGGCCAAGTCTTAAATTCTTCAGGAGCCATTCTTAAAGAGCTTCAAAGCCATTTAAATGGACTAGGAAGGCTTCAAATGGCAATATTCATTTGCTCACAAAGGACAAGTCTATTTATATAAAAATCAATCATTGGACCAAGGGCACACTATTGCTAAGCTCCAAAACACAGCTGCTTTATTGCAGAAGCTACTATTTTGTGTCTGAGTAAAGAAGTTTCTGGGCCTCACTTCTAATCCACAGCTGTTCTCTTGGTTGAGGGATTTATTTAATTGCTGATTTATTCACTCACGCATTGTTTTTATTTAACAAATGCATAGTGATCAGAAATTATCTGCCAGAGAAGGGATCTATAACAATGCCCTAAAAAAAATCTTACCTTGTTGGGTGGGAGGCAGGGCAAGAACCAAGATCATAACTACAGACAGCAGAAGTCATGGTGCATAAGAGTCAAAGGTTAGTGAAAGAATAATTCAAACTGGCTGCAAAATCCTCACTTCTATTATATAATAAGCACTTTTCCTCATTATGATATATTTATGTTTGCACTCAAAAGTCTAAAGCATGTTTCTTTGTATTTTAATAATGCTTCACGGGTGATATTTGCTGTGAATGCTATTATTTTTTGCATAATTAAGTAATGAAGCAATTAGCACAGCAGGCACATGTCAACTAGATAGTGGTTAAAATTTGTGATTAACTAGAACTTTTTGCCGTCTCTGCCAATATTATCCTTCTTACTAAATGAAGCTATGTATATGTGTATATATATATATATATATTTTTTTTTTTTCACTCTGAGTTCCCACATATTTGAGGCTTTGCCTACACAATAATATAACTAAATGAGTTCAGGAAAATGTCTTGATACCAAGAAAACACGTGTTGAAGAGCTGTCTGTTAAAATCTGTGAAGTAAGAACATCATTTAGGTTAAAAAAAAAAACATATGGAGGAAGAAGCATATTTCAGGATATTGAACTGGCAGCTTACTCCTCTACAATCCACCAAGTAATATCATAGCTCCTGAACGTTTTTATACTGTGCCTATGCATCCTCTAACAATTTGACAGCCCTCTGCAGTTAGGGACTTGCAGAACTAGGAGCAGGGAAACTGGTACCTATAAATCCCACCTTTGTGACTCCATTATGTAAACTAGCTGGAGAGAGAAGGCAATTCATCCAGGCCAGGCCCAGCGTGTAACTTCATATTCACTGCGGACCTGCCTTGTGCCAGCACTTTGCTCTACTTTCTACGCCAAAAATGAGTTAGGCATGGAGTCTGCCCTCAAGGAGCATACAGTCTAGACCAGCAATTTTCAAATGGTGTGCCATTAAGAGACATGCTGGTGTGCTGCAAGAATTGCTAAAACATGCAATACTTGACCTCTTTTCCCTTCGATTGTCAAATAGAAAAAAAAAATTGACAACAGCCAACTCAACAGGCATCCGGTGTGAATGAATCAAAGGTATGCCTCTTTTTGGCAAAATAAATATTATTTAGCATGCCACAGAATTTTAGTGATTAGTTTGTGTGCCATGAGATGAAAAAGGCTGAAAATTGCTGGTCTATATTCAATTCATAGTTAAATCACAATATATGAATACAGAAAAGATTAAGTTGCTGTCCATCTTTCTTTATTTTTCCAATAAGTATTTATTATTAGTTAATCCATGATTCAGTATCCTACCAGGGGATGGACCCAGGTCCCCCTACACCCCCCTGGGAGAAAGATGGAAGGCAGAGGACAGGTGAGGTGCAGCCATTCCCAATCGTCCCAGGAAATGTGCCTTCTGCCTAGAAGTTGTCCCAGGCTAACACCCAGGAGATGGGGCAAAGGGACTTTTACGCACAGTGGTAACATTTTCTCATGGAGACATCACCATCACCCCCTTCAGCAGCACTGGAAGTCCACATGGTTCTGCTACCTGTTCCTGGTCTGGTTCTGATTGGGTTGTCAAAAGGGCAGCCCGCTGGTACTTGATTTTTGTCCTGCTGTCTTCTGCAATGTTGCTGACTCCTAAGGACAAAGCTAGTCACAGTTCAGGGTTGCCCTGTACATTTCTAATAAAAGCATTAACCTGAGGCCACAACTTCTTTAGCAATTATAGTGCCTATTTCATATGTGAATAAGTAGGTTAACCTGAGTTATTCACTCTATAAGTGAAAAAGAACCCATCTATGGTACCTTTTTACTGAATCAGAGGTGGGATGATTGAAGTATTTGAAGTGTGTGAATCCCTTTCGGTAGTCCTGAGAGTTATGATAACATCACGAGGTTCTAGGATCTAGGGTGAAGAGATTAGCTCCCAAGTAGCTTTTGCTGACAATTTGGAGGAAAAAAAAAAAAAAAGACCCAATGGAATGCCAGCACCAAAGCAAAAATAAAGTATAAAGAAGCAGGCACTGCAAGATAATCATTCTTCCAAAACACAAACACAACTGATACAGGAAACCATCAAGACAAACCAGAAAAAAAAAAAAAAAAGTTAAAATTGAGATGTTAGGTTACACTGGCTTAAGTGGTAGAGGAAAAATAAAGTGACTGCAGTCAAATCAAGGTCAGGGCAAAAGTTGGCAGGTAAATTTAGGATGAAGGTCTTTCTTCCCTCAGCATTTCTTAGATCTGTCTGCAGAAGAGCTTCTTTTCTAAATGCCCATGAGCTGTTTTTATCTTTACTGTTTCGTCTGATACAAAGTATGAAGAGTTATAAATAAAACATCTCCAAGGTGGACTGTGATTAACACTATTTAACTGTCCAGAGAATGAGATCTGTAAGATCTCCCAACTTGGGAACAGATGTATTTACATTTGGTATCACAAATTTAAAATAACCACAATGTGGCACCTCTATATGGTCAGTTCCATAATAGATGCAGTAGAAAACTAATTTGCAAAAGGGAGACACTTTCCTGACATTCAGAGAGAGATTTGATTTTCTGCCTAATTCATGTCTAGATATTCACTTTACCAACTTTCAAATTTATTCTCACAAGGGTTAAATTTCATCTGGATCCCAAAAGAATCTTTTGGACAGAATGTGATACTACCCCTGAGAAGAGAGGCAAAGATGGTATGTGTATAGTTGCCAGTGTGGTGATAAATCATTTCCTCCCTCAGATTTTTGAGAATAATAGGCCCCATTTGTAAATAGTGCATACATATTGAGAAGGTTACATACCTCACTCTAGTTGAAGCTGAAAAGTTCTCCCGGGAAGTCAAAAGAGTACTTGCACCCTGCAGGTGCTTCATACATGCTTTGGGCATATGTAGAAATGAAAGAGACCACATTAAAAGTATTTAAAATATGCAGATTATTTGAAGTCATACCCAGCATTGTGTGTGTGTGTGTGTGTGTGTGTGTGTGTGTGTGTGTGTGTGGAGCGGTGTGTGTGTGTGGAGCGGTGTGTGTGTGTGTGGGGGGAGAACAAAGAGGGTATCTTATAAAAAGAAAAGTAAAAACAAAATTATGCAGCTGTCACTTTGCCCAATTCCTCTGTGCTATTCTGCTGAGAGTGTTTTTAAGCTCATTTTCCCTGAATGAATTTTATAGAATAGTTTCCCTTAGATGCCTCATTTATACCTGAGAGTACTCCAAGTACTTAGCATGCCCACATTCCTTGGTATTGCTGAATAAAGCCTGGAGAAAGAGATACCACAGGAGTTCTGATGGTATTGATCTTGGGAAAAGATCTCCTTGGCAGTAGAAGATAGAACATTTTATCAATTTTTTTTAACTTAACTTACAGAGGAAATGAAAGTGATAAAGAATAACCCTGGAAGACAACAGAATTGGGTCTTCTTTAGCTGAAGGATCTTAGGGAACTACCACTTTCCATATAATACATTTTTCAGCACCAGATAACAAAGCTTAAGGATAGTAGAATTGGCCTTTTATGGTGAATAAAATGAATCCTTCCCAAAGATATGAGGGGCACAACTATGGTGCCTGTCCTTTCACTTTAAAATGGATCCTCCCAGCTCTGGCAGGGAGCAGAGCAACTCCACCCCTGGGAAAAAGCTGCATTTCCCAGGTCTTCCCCTTGCTGTTGGTCATTGACAACACCATGAGCATAGCGATTTTCCTTTATAGAGTCATGTCAGTAGTTGTTTATCAGGTTGCATTATGAGACACAAAGTCCAGGCAAACTCAAGATACAGGAACTAGAAGCAAACTTCGCTCCATCTTCAGTAGCAGATAAGAGTAATGAGTGCTTCTAATCTAATTCATCCATCCTTAAAACTGACGGGTTTGCCTGCCTTGTTTGGCCGTGTATTCGTCTGAGAGAGATACTGATGTCAGGTAACAAGCACAGCCTCTGGAAAGAGACACTTTCTTTACACAGAGAGGCTGATTTTATTAGCCCAGGGCTGGAGTTTCCTTCAAAACCTTAGCATCGCCAATATTGCCTGTGTGCGTATGTGTGTATTTTTTTTTTAACTTAATAACCTTAATACTGAAAAATAGAAAGGTAAACCTCCCATATAACGCTCATGGCCACACATATGCATCACACCTTTCTGACACATTCATACTTTAGCCTTACGGATATTTTAAATGTAGCTGTTTTAATAGCACTGAATACTTTTACAAGATTGATTATTCAGCGATATTTCTTCCTTCTCTTTGTGGTTTTAGCTTACCCTGTGGAGTGTGTTGCTGAAAAGTCTTGTGAAATATTGAGCCTTCACTGAAATTTATGGTCCTTTTTAGATGGCACATATAAATATCCTAAATGAAATGTTGGCATCACCATCAAAGTACTAAAATATGTCATCATTTCTCTCCAGAAATTTCATATTTTACATGTGTTTGATGCTAATGTGAATGTTATATTTGGGCTCAATAAATATATGGTAAGAAAAAAAGTAAATGTCAATAGGTTTCTTGAACCATTTCATTAAATGGTTGTGTTGCATAAAAACACATCATAAACATAAGAGGCATTGTAAATCCTGTTGATCAACATTATATAGTTCCATATTTCTAAATGATTTATACTTGTATAAATGTATATTTTCCATGGAGAACAGGCTAAAGTTATAAGGCAAATTCTTCAAAAATGTGTCGCAGGAGGAAAAGTTTTATGTTAGTTGCTTTGGTAATGCAGTTATTACTAACAGCTCATGATGTAAACCTTTCGTATGGCTTCTTGCTCTGAAAGCGTTTCCAGACATTGGAGAGGTCACCAACGGAGCAGATTGATGATATGATTTTCATTTTTTTGCTCCATGGGATGCCTAGCTCCCAGAAGGACTCCAGAGTGAAGACAAGGAAAAGGGAGAACTGAGGAATGATATTCCTACCACCGGTGCAGGGTGATCACCCGGAGCATGAAAATGGAATGTGATTGCAGTCCTCGGGGTTTCCTTGAGGCCAGCTGCTTGGTTAACCCAGCAGATCCAATTACCAAGGCTCCATGTAGGTCTGGCCTCAGCTCATCTGGGGATGTCAGCAAGCAGCCACCAGCTAATCCCATACTGTTGAACCCAAGGAGAACACGAGGGGAAAATGAAATGAGGTTGTCTTTCTGGAATGGCTGCTCCAAAAGGCCCTGTGCCCTCCGGATTCCTCGCGGACAGGCAGGAGCGCTTTCCAGCCCCACTTTCCCCCCACCAGCATGCTTTCAGGGACCAGAATAATCTGTGACCTTGTGTAAATCACATTCACAATAGACATTTCCTCCATTTCTTCTGTGCACCTGACTCCCACTGACTTTAATTGGACTTCTGCATGCTCACCCCAGGAGAAATACCCCCACACGCAATGGGCTGATGGCTAAAACTTCAAAGTGTCACTGCTTAATATCCATGCAATGACATGAAATTAAATGACACTATTAACGTCTTTATTACATCACTAAACTAGATAGTCCTTTTAATGTGAGAATCTTATTAAAACTTTTCTGAGAATTTTTCTTTTTTTTTTTCCAGCATATTTCATACTTAAAAATCCAATTAGTATAAAAAATTTCCCGGAACGAATAACCAGTGTCCTGTGTTAGGAAGCATAAAGATAAAAGATAATGAAAAGTAAAAGAAAGAAAAGCACAGCACTCTCACATCCACCTGCTATCACGTAGCTTAAAAAACCAGCCATTGTCATTCCCTACAAGATGAGAGTTCTTAGAACTTGGTGTCCTTATGGTTGCTAGGATTCGACATCTAATTTAAGTTTATATAACAAAAATATTGATTCTCAATCTAATTAAAATATTTCTTGAGGTTTGCTATTGAAAGCCTCTTTCTAAAGTGCTTTATTTTCACCCTGACCGGCGTGGCTCAGCTAGTTGGGCACCATCCCGCGAACCGAAAGGTCGCCTGCAAAGTGAACAGTTGCCGGTTGGGCTCCCGGTCAAGGCGCACGCCTGGGTTGCCACCTTGATCCCTGGATGGGGTGCATGGAAGAGGCAATTAATAGATGATTCTCTCCCTCTCTTTCCCCTTCCCTTTCTCTCTCTAAAAATAAATAAATATGATATTTAAAAATAAGTACATAAAGTGATTTATTTTTCTCTATATCCTTAGGAGAGCTATCATCATTTATTTTATCCTCTCCCTGTTATATCACAAATACATCCCAGGATCAAAGAGACTGATTTTTTAAAAATATTTTTTAATTTATTATTTTTAGAGAGAGGGGAAGGGACAGAGGCAGAGAGGGAGAGAAGTATCAAAGTATAGCTGCCTTTCACCTGCCTCCAGCCACAGACCTGGCTGGAGACCTGGTTTGCAACATGGTTATGTGCCCTGGCTGTGACCTTTGGGTTCACAAGCTGGTGCCTTATCGACTGTGCCACCAGCCAGGGCTCTCAAAGAGACTGATTTTGCCCTCAAGGAGAAATCTGTATCTAAATCTGTCTTTCTATATAATAAAATAGAGAGTTTATCTTATAAAAATTTTACTACATATATAATTTATATGTAATATTTTAATATACATTTTTATATTTTTTAAACATTTTATGTGTCTTAATTATGTGAAATATACTATGTGGCTTTCACGAAATGCTTTATAGAGAGATACAGATGTTTCAGTGCAGTTTAACAAATTTTCTCTTCTGTTGTACAACTGCATTTCAAAGAGGTTTATTTGCTGAGATTGCACATCTGGAAAACAAAATAACTAAAAATTTAACCATGTTTTGTGATACCAAAATCACATTCTTTTTCCAAGAATATATATCAGAATTTTTATAACAAAATTTTCAGCTCTCTACAATAACGTCTATTGTATGATGCTCTTCAGGTTCCAGGGTATGTCATTGCATATGTCACAAAATTGTTCCAGGTGCACATAGTAGGTGTGAGGAAAATGTTTGCATTAAATGGATGGCAAATTTGAAGCAACATATATTGGAATCTTTTACCCAATAAGGCACTACCTTCTAAAGCTACTCTGTAATTACATGTATAAATATGTTTCATCCCTAAGTAAGGAACTGAGAATATTAGCCATGGGAAATGCTGTTTTAATTGTTAGTGACATTATCATAACAAGAATAAAATGTAAAAGTAGGCTCCATGAAATAGGCTGCAATTTCTGAATGTCAACATAGAATAAAAAATATTTTAACTTGTGAAATTTACTGTATCATATGGTATTTTTTCCATACAATTCTCTAAACTATTAAATCGGAAATATATAAGCCCTGGCTGATGGTTCAGTGGATAGGGGCAGGCCTGCAAACCCAAAGGTCGCTGGTTCAATTCCCATCCAGGGCACATAACCAGATTGTAAGCCAGGTCTCCAGCCAGGTCTGTAGCTGGAGGCAGGTGAAAGTCAACCATACATTGCTGTCTTTCCCCTTCTCTGCCTCTCACCCTACCCCTCTCTCTAAATATAATAAATAGGCCCTAACTGGTGGCACAGTGGATAAGGGGTCAGGCCTGCACACCCAAAGGTCGCTGGTTTGATTCCCAGCCAGGGCTTGTAACCAGGTTGCAAGCCAGGTCTCCAGCCAGGTCCATTGCTGGAGGCAAATGAAAGGCAACCGTACATGGATGTCTCTCTCCCTTTCTTCCTCCCTCTCTTTCTCTTTCTAAAAATAATAAAACCTTTAACAAAAAAAGAAATATATAATAGTTGTAAAAGCAACCTTTGTTTCCATAGGTATATGTCATTTGATCAAAGTAATTGATATTTATACCGTAAACAATATAGTGGTTTGTTTATTTATTTATTTATTCATCAATGTATGGCCTTTCACCTGCCTCCAGCCACGGACCTGGCTGGAGACCTGGTTTGCAACCTGGTTATGTGTCCTGGCTGGGGAATTGAACCAGTGACCTTTGGGTTTGCAGGCCGGCACCTTGTCCACTGTGCCACCAGCCAGGACCTAGTGTTTTATTTTAAATGTCTATGAGAAGTTTTACAAAATGGCTCACACTATTTTAAAATTTAGGGAAATCATTTCATCACATTAGATACCAAAGTCCTTTTAAAGACCAATTACGCTTAGGAGACTGACAAAGATCACAATAACTTTTTACAAAAATTGATTTTAAATATACCTCCTGTTCTATATTATGTAAACAGAGCACACTACAAGATAATTAGTTGTGTAGAATGATTTAACTGTGAGTGAAATAAAAGTAATTACCACCTATTCTCAAAAATAGAGAATGTTTACATGACATATTCATTTTTAAATGCCATAAAAGCAAGGAATTTTTAAATAAAATAATTTTTGATCATATAATATTAGTTTTATGTTATTTTTATCAGTTATTTTCAAGGCATATGGTTAGGAAAAATAAGTAATCTAAGCTAATTTCCTACTACTATGTCACTAAAAGCCATCTTAAAAAAAACTTTGGTAAAAGCATATGTGTTTTTAAAGTGAGATACGTTAAAAAATTAACTAATATATCCTAGTTCATAAGAAATTGAGTTAAAAATCTGTGAGCACACAGCCTACCCTGTTTGAGAATTTAGGGTAATAGTTACAGATTAAGACAGAAATTTCAGGATGGGCTATACAAAGAAGACGCACGATGAGAGTATCTGATGGCCACTATCCAGCGTATGGGAAAGCTGCCCATTTCAGAGACATCCCTATTTTCAGCTCTACTGGAAAATGCATTAGCCAGATCCTAGGACTTAGTTCCACTTCTGAGGCCCAGAGATTTCAGTAAGGTAATCACAACACATAAAAGCTGACAATTCTAGAAAAGTTGATACTATAAATGATAGACCTGTTAACTTTTAAAATAAGTGATTTGAAAATCCCTTTCTAAACCTCTAGAAAAGAACAAAATACCAGGAAGATTATATTTAATTTCTATATTATTTAATGTTAGTTTAAAATATATCAAAGTAATCGTTAGTAACAGGTTTTTTTTCTGGTCAAGATGACAGCATCCAGTTTTGTCTAAAGCTAAATTAAATGTTAGTTATGGGTGGAAAATGCTTGTGTTTCCATAGTGATAAGGATGTGCAATACAAAAAGTTTACTTAATTTCATGATGGCTTTAAGTTCTATTTGCTGAAGAATGGTCATTACTGTCAGAAGCCAGGCTTCATCTTTGGAAGCTAATTAAGGACACTTTTATTGAAGATCAAGTCCTTCTACAGAAATTCTTTTTGTGTCTAATATTTATCATTTCTCCTAATATATTCTAGACTGAAAATAAATGTTGTAGATAATTCTTCTAAAGCCTCATAGCTGTGTTTGGTGCCTGGGATTTGGTCCTATTTAAACACATAGGCTAAAATTAGACTATTTGGGTCCCATTGGTATTGACAGTTAACATTATCCGGAGTATGAGGAAGAATGGTTATTCTCTTTTCTGGGCTGCTAGTTTGTTTTTCTCCTATGAGATTGTTCTGCCCCTCTGTAAACTTTGTGTAGATACTATATTTACCTTCAATCTCTCTCTGTGCCTCCTGCAATGTTCTGAATTAAGGAGGCAATTTGTTATAGGTTGTTAAGTGACTCAGGAAATTGGTTTGGTATAAGCTCAAAAGTAGTTCCAGTCCTCATAACTGACTGCAGAGATTGTACAGAACTATAACCCTGGGCCCCATTGCTGTAAAAGTCTTCTGATCAGCTGGCCACATAATAAATGACATGCTAAACCCGGGGTTTGTGTCCAGTGGCCGGATATCTTAGCATTTCTTTGTATAGTGGACATTTAGCAAGTTCCACTTCCCTCTCCTTTAGGAAGAATTGGAAGCCAGCACATTGAGCGAGGTGAGAAAATAGATACCTTTGTTTAAGCACCCACCACCAGGATGTGTCTCTTTGTTATCTTTTGTGTAGATCTGGACTAGGGCATCATTTCACTTCAAAGAGATAAAAATATGGCACTAACAAGTTTCAGATATGCTGGAATTATTTTGCAATCCAAACCTTTCCCTCCGACAATTTGACCTAAGATTTTCTTCCTGCAACCATACATGACACATTTAACACAACGCAGTCACTCGCTCTCTCTTTCTAAATGAGCCACGCAAAGAAACATGAAAAGCATTGGCCAGCACAAGAGCCACACTGTGGGCTGTTGACACCCCTGATCTCCATGGCCTCATTCCTGCCTCGTTCCCTTCTCTCCACAGCAGCTCCTTCTCTTTCCTTTTCCCAACAGCTCAGACTTGTTTCACTCTGAGATGTCACAATGACCAGAGACATCTGTTTAAATATTAGTTTCTCTACTGGTGATTTTGCTGATTTTGACACTTAAATATCTGTCCTTCAGTTTTTGGGTTTACTGTCATTTGTCTCAACTTTCATATTTTCATTTGTCGTGTATAAAATCAGACCTCTCATCAAACATCTTTCTGATTTCTGCCACTACTAAAATGCTGGCAAAGACCTTTCCCACTCCGAGATTACACTAATAGAAACATAGCTTCCATTCATTGCATGAGGGAGGGGCTCCCATGCCTAGAGGGCTCAGGTTATAAATGAAGAAGCTATTTAAAACATATTGCAAGGGAATTTACAGATATCCTGCAGTGGAGAAAAGGATTAAAAATTTTTACTTTCATCTCAGTGAAGAGATTCAATGCTGAATTAGTATAAGTCCTATTTCCATAGAAAGACAAGAAAAGTGCATTTTCTGTTAACAAAAATACAAGCCTCATTCTGGTTTTTTAACCTTCCCTCTTGATTTTCTCAAGTGTATTTAATCTGATAGAAAGACAACTCAAAGAGCTATTTTTTGTTCTTAAAGTTTCAGCCCTGTTCCTCTGATACGCAGAGTTTTAAGCAAAAGCCTAAACAATAAAGTGTTTGCTAAAAGTGACGTTAGCTTGAGAGTATTTCATCTGAAGCATCATGAAATCATAATCTCTGTATCATACTAGGTCTTGAACTTGGCTTCAGTTGCTTCTGTCTTTAGCCTTACTCTCCCCATAGATTAAACACAGTTGAATTCAAAGCTTGTGATTACAATTGGCCCGAACTTAAACATCATGTCAGCTTTCAGGGTGTAGCATTTGTTTTCACAGTCAGGCTGCCTGATCACTCTTAATGCCCTTGCAGCCAGCTCTCTGTGACCGGCTACAGGTTTGAGGACAGTACCTTCAAAGAATGAAATCCCAACTGCCATGGCTTTTAGGAAAGTGGAAGACATGTCATCATGGACAATCCTCGTCTATGCTACCATTACACGTTAACCCATGGATTATAACCATCATTTTTATTTTATAGTCAACGAAAGTGTCTGTCTTCTGTGTATCCTAACTCCAAGAGTTCTCTCACTTTCTCCTGCTTTATACAAATATGTTTATGCTTTGTTAGGAAAGTCTTTAGTTAGTTTTTTACCATTTCGAAGCTAAGGCTCTTTTTAATTTCTAGTCAAGTTAATAAAGGCAGAATTTGTTGACAGATTTTGGTGTGGGAGAAAAACTAATTATCTTTATTTGCATGAGTGGCTTACTATTCATGCCTGATGCTGTTCAGTATTTTTAATATACCATACTTTTATGTTAATTTTGTTATAAGTTTTCATTGGTTTTAACACTTAATTGTGTGTATATACTATATGATATTTATGGTTTTATGCTCAGTTAACAGAGAAATATACTCACAACTCTTAATAAATTCAGTGGCAACATAGACTAGAATATATAGACTTTATTCCCATGCATATGGTATATGGATAGGTCTAGGTATGCATTAGATATGGATATGGTTCTTTTATATGTATACACACACACAGTGTCTTTCCTTATTTACACAGTCATATCCAAGTTTGTTTAATCTTCAGTTGTAATAGTAACAATAGCAGTTAATTGCTTTTTATTTTTTATTGAATGCATAAGTTGAGGAATAATTTCATACTTCTAACAAAAGATACAGTTTTAAAATCTCACTTTCTTTTCGCTGTAATACTTGTTTTGTTGTCTAGTATTATGTCACCATGAAGAGAGAGACATAGCAGTGGTAACACAAAGCAGAGCCCCAATAATATTTAGAATTTAAAAATTAATAAGTAAAAGTAACAATAATCACAGATTGGGGTAAAATAGTTTGTATAGTACAGATTTTTAAAAATAGAAGTGTAAGGCCCTGGCTGGTAGCACAGTGGGTAAGGCACCAGCCTGTGAACCCAAAGGTCGCAGGTTCGATTCCCCAGCCAGGGCACATAACCAGGTTGCAAACCAGGTCTCCAGTCAGGTCTGTGGCTGGAGGCAGGTGAAAAGCAACCATACATTGATGTCTCTCTCCCTCTCTGCCTCTCTCCCTTCCCCTCTTTCTAAAAATAATGAAATAAAATCTTTAAAAAAAAATAGAAGTGTAATTTAAAAGATAAGAAAATACTATAACAGAAATAGGGGCTCAGCTATAGGATTCAGTGGAATTAGAAGTGAAAACTTAGTAACTTAAATGTGGAGTTGCAAGTGGAAAAAAGGAGAATAAAGTGAAGGAATACATTTTAATAAAAGGACGTCAAAATAGGTAAGGAGCATGAGAGCAAATAGACAAGGAAGGACATGAAAGGCAAGAGCACAGTCATCGAGAGGAGTGAAAGAAGAGAGGTCCTAAGGGGTGCTGAGATAGTGCAAAAACTAAGTCACCTCAGTACAGGGGAAAAGGAATGGGGCCACTGTGTTGGCTCCACTCTTCTGGCATACCTGAATAATTTTTATTAACTTTGAATTTTAAATTTGATATTTTCCTTAGCCTTTTAAAATAATAAAACCCATGTAGATTAGAAGTCCTGAAAATCCTGAAGAATTGAACTTTCATAAAACTCTATGTGTATAATCTATTACAGCAACTCCAAAACATAACTCTGGGTATTCCAACTGGAGTAGCATTTATTACAAGTCACTTCTATATTCTTAATAACATATCTCTTAGTAATACTACAAAGTCACTACAAATTGTATTTTGATTTTTCAGAAACTATTAGTGATATTAACATAATTAAAATTAATAAGTTATCTAATCACATTAATGAAATTTTTTCTCAGCAAATTGAAATACACTTATTGTTAAAATAAGTCCAATGTCAATAGACTCACTGACTGGAAGAAAATAACTTAGAGATAGGTTAATCCTAACCTTTTATTTAAATATTGAGGGATGTGAAAGAATTCTCTCAAGCACCTATTACTAATTGGTAGCAAAATTAGAAACTAGAACTCAAAGTAAGACTTCCTTTCTCAGTTATAATTGTGATATGTAGTTTGGTCCTGTGATTTTTTTCTATAGATCTGTTACATTATCTAAGAAATTCACTATTACCTGCACATTAGAACCAGTAGAATCTTTTAAAAACCCTATAGTATTTCTTATAATATGGAAGTAGTTAAAAAATGATCATTACAAAGAAAAAAATTCTTCTAAGATAAGTAAGATCATGAATGCCTATTTTAAGTAAAAGCTGGAGAGAGACATGGAGGGGTGAAGAGAGAGAACAGGCAGAGATGAGGTGCAGGAAGGAAGGAAGAAAGGAAGGAAAAAGAGGGGGAAAAGGAGGGGAAAGAAGGAAACAAAAGATGAAGAAGAGAAACAGAGAGAGGAGAACCTACTTTACTCCAAAGGCAAAAATATTTCATTGAGACATAAAGGAAATGAATCAATATTGGACTTGATTTCATTACATTTTGTGTTATGAGTTCATAAAAATTAAATAAAGACAGAAGAGTCATTGGAACCCTTCTGTCTTTATTTGCATTCAATATATGACTAAGGGTTCATATATTGAGTGCAAACTTTAAAGAGTAATGGAAATTAGAATTTTAGGGGTTATAAATATTTTGTAAAATTTCTTGGTCTATAGAAAGTATTCAAAATTTCTTCTATTGAGTTCACCAAGCCATGTAATACCTTTATCAGGGTAAAGAGGAATCCCAGTACATTTCAGAGTAGACATGACATTTTGTTTATTTTGATGCTCACTCAATTAGACACTTTGATCTATTTATGTTAACATGGATTACCAATGTGAGTAAGAATTCAGAATCAATTGTTGATTCTGTTATCTCATAGAGCTGTGAACTACAGGCCTATAATAATAATATAGAATAAATATGGTTCTGTTACTTCACTATAACTTGATAAGTTTGTATAGTGCTTTCACATTTATTATCAACTATCATAACAACCCCATATAAAATAAGCAGGATGAATCTCAGGTTTGAAAAGGAGGTTAAGACATAGGTAAAGTGATTTGCCAAAATTTACCTAGTGAGTCTGTTTTGAAGTTGTCATTCAAAGCCAGCTTACCTAAATACTAGCTTAGATCTTCTTTCATCTAGGTGAAAATTAACCCCAAAAAGGCAGTAACTTCTGTTTAACTTGTTTAATGCTATGTCTTTACCAAACTGCTGGGCACATTGTAGGGATTCAAAAAGTTTGCGGTGATTTCATGGCTGATAAACTGACATCATTTTTGCTTTACACTGGTATATAATTTCCTTTTTTTATTTTAAATTTGAATTTATAAATCATTTTAAGATAATTATTCAAGGCACGTTTTAATCTTCTTTAAAACAAACATCGTTGTTTAAGTCATAAATACCTTGCATATTTTCTACATTACCAATGTAATAATTATTCCTCCTGTTATGGATGAATAACATGTTTCAATCCAGTTAATCAAAGCTATTGGAAATTGGGTCTGAATTGAGTTGTGGCAGCAGAGTAAAATGTAGAGACAATTCTGGAGCAGCAGTGGCGCTATCATTAAGAGAAGGAACGGCTCATGGATGTCATGGCCAAAGAGATGCTCACTAAGAAGTCCACACTCTGGGACCAGATCAACTCTGACCACCGCACATGGGCCATGCAAGATAGGTATATGGAAGTCAGTGGGAAACTGAGGGATTTGTATGATGATAAAGATGGGTTAGGGAAGGAGGAGCTCAAAGCCATTTCAGGACCTAATGAATTTGCTGAATTCTATAATAGACTCAAGCAAATAAAAGAATTTCACCGGAAGCACCCAAATAAGATCTGTGTGGCAAGGTCAGTGGAATTTGAGGTGCTCCTAAAGGCTTGAGAGAATCCAAGTGAAGAGGCACAAGATTTGGTGGAGTTCACAGATGAAGAAGAATCTGGTCATTACCTGGATTTCCATGACTGTTGCCTCAAATACATTAACCTGAAGGCCTCTGAGAAGCTGGATTATATCACATACCTGTCCATATTTGACCAGTTATTTGATATTCCTAAAGAAAGGAAGAATGCAGAGTACAAGAGATACCTGGAGATGCTGCTTGAGTACCTTCAGGATTACACAGATAGAGTGAAGCCCCTCCAAGATCAGAATGAACTTTTTAGGAAGATTCAAAATGAGTTTGAGAAGAAGTGAGAGAACAGTACCTTTCTTGGATGGCTGAAAGAGATAAGCAGTGCCCTGACACAGGCTGGAGCCCATCTTGACCTCTCTGTCTTTTCCTCCTGGAAGTAGTTGGCCTCCCTGGGTCTGGACAGATTGAAATCTGCACTTTTAGCCTTAGGCTTAAAGTGTAGCAGGACCCTAGAAGAGTGAGCCCAGAGGCTGTTTAGCACCAAAGGAAAATCCCTGGACTCCCCTGACAAAACATCCCAAGTCAAAGAGTACCAAGTGAGACACTGAGAGGAACAAAGATACTGCTTTCCTCAAAGCCCAGATCTACCAATATGTAGAGATTCTTGGGGAACAGTGACATCTCGCTCATGAAAATGTCCCACGCAAGCAGGCAAGGACCCGAGAAGAGCGAGAAGAGGAGGAAGAGCAGATTAGTGAGAGTGAAAGTGAAGATGAAGAGAATGAGATCACTTACAACCCCAAAAATCTGCCCCTTGGCTGGGATGGCAAACCCATCCCCTACTGGTTGTATAAGCTGCATGGCCTAAATATCAACTACAACTGTGAGATTTGTGGAAATTACACCTACCGAGATCCCAAGGTTTTCCAGCGGCACTTTGCTGAGTGGGGTCACGCTCACCACATGAGGTGTCTGGGCATCCCAAATACTGCCCACTTTGCTAATGTGACACAGATTGAAGATGATGCTGTCTCTTTGTGGGCCAAGCTGAAGCTGCAGAAGGTGTTGGAGCGGTGCCTGACACTAAGGAAGAGTATGAAGACTCTAATGGGAATGTGGTGAATAAGAAGACATACAAGGATCTGAAAAGACAAGGGCTGCTCTAGGGTTCAGGAGTGTTTCAACTCCTGGCCTTACCCAGGCTTCACTAAGATTTGCTTTTTCTATGTCTCCCAACCAAGTTCATCTAAAGTCTCTTTGCTACTTAGTCTTATGGTCTAGCATGCATCTTACCCAGACAAGACATGCTGGTAAATTGTGGAGTTGAAATGTGTTTTGTCTTTGTTTTATATTTTTTTAAAATTCTGTCAGAAAATAAAACCAGCCCTTGTTCTGAAAAAACAAAAAATGCTATTAGAAATCTATCTATTTTAGTGTAAAAGAAGCTGCCTCTCTACCCACCCCCAAATTATCTCTTGTAAGAACAAGTAGTTTCATCAATAAGAAGTATTTTTAAAAGCCCTTCTGTTGCAGATAGTGCAATCTAATTAGACATGGATCAGAACAGAAAAGAACTTAAAAGGGTAAAGAGACAATATGTTTCTGCTCTTGATGCCCTCATGCCTCTTGAATCAGCTGTACATAATCATCAGTGATTTAAAAAAAAAAACTAAAAATTTCCATGACAAACCCCTAATTTACTCATTATGTAGAGATTATGATAGTAGAGATAACTAATCAGAAACTCATAGTTCCTTGGGTAACTCAGGAGAATGGGCTTTGAGAACTATGAAAAGATTCTGAAAATGATTGTAACAGGCCTACATTTGGGGTAAATGCAGATGAACTATATGTGGTTCTGTAAGCTAGTTCTTCAGGTTGGTTCACCACTCCAAACCCCTGTCTATTCCTATTATTATTTAAGTGCTTTCTGCTGGAGGAAGGAAACTAGGCATGGGTTAAATTTGGACAGAAGGAAAAGCAGAACTATCATATGACAAAAGAAAACCAATTTTTAAGGTTTCCAAAACTGTTGTAATTTCCTCATCTTATTACAATAATTTTTGCATCATCTTTTTTTCTCTTAGTGATTATTAGTGATTAGTAAGAAAACATATGGTTTATAGAAGATATTTTGGGTGACAGCAAGAACAGAAATGGGTGAGAGAAACTCACCCTTTCTGAGATCCTTTTTCATGGAGAAGTACCCCCCACCCCACCCCCTCCCAGGGACAGTGGAATAGTTAAGGATAGATCAATAAAGGAAAGATTTAAGACCAAAGCTCAGTGACTTGGCAAGACTTTGATAAAGGGCCACTCGGTGACACAAATTGGCCCTGAGAGATGCCATCATTTGTCCTCTAGCAAGCTCTGTCTCCCCTTTCATCCAAAGCTTGAATCTGATGTCAGACAATCTGAAGACATGAATGCTGCCTTTGCAACCAACCAGCTGAGCGATCTAGGATGAGTCGTCCATTGTAGATGCAATGAACTCATCTAAAACAATAATACTGTTCGCATTACATATTTATTGTGAGTTTAAAATAAAATGTTGCTCAGCATGCATTTATTTATAAAGCAAGCAATGGTTACATACCTATGCTGATGCTCTTATTATGCAAAAGATCGAGGATATAAAAAAATTCAAGTCCTGCCTTTACCAGTGCAGTTCAGTTGATTGGGCATCGTTCTGCTAAGTGAGAGGTATCCGACTCAATTCTCAGTCAAGGCACACGCCTGGGTTATGGGTTTCAGTCCCCAGGTGGGAGGCAACTGATTGATGTGTCTCTCTTGCACCAATGTTCCTCTCCCTCCTTTTCTCCCTCCCTTCCTCTCTCTGTAAAAATAAATAAGGTCTTAAAAAAAAAAACCCTCAAGGTCACACAGTCCAGAAAGGCTGCTGAGAAGTCAGTAGAGAAACATAGTGGGAAGGGGTGCAGTCCAGAGTGGGCAAAAGTAGGTTTACAGTTGTGAGTCTGTGAAACAGCTTATTCTTGTATTATTATTCATTAATATTGTATTATTTTTCATAAAAATAACTGTAACCCCACTTTTGCACAACCCTGTATAAATAGGGCACTATGGAAGAAGGAGTCATTAAACTTGCTTAGGGAAAGCTAACAAGCAGTAGTTTAATAGGTGCTTTTTTGCTTTGTTTTGTTTTTAAGAGTTTATTTATTATTTTTAGAGAGAGGGGAAGGGAGAGAGGCAGAGAAAGGGAGAGACATCAATGTATAGTTGCCTTTCACTTGCCTGAATAGGTGTGTTTTTGTATACATCCTCTCTATCCTACTTTAAATTGTGGCTTAAATGTATTTAGACTGTGTCCAATTTTGACATTTTTTAAATAGTGCTTCTTATAGTTAGCACTCAACAAATGTTTGTAATAGTTAGTTATAATTAATGCCCATTTCCATAAAGTTGTATTATAGTATTGCAGAAAAAATCAGAGAGAACTGGAGTCTCTCATGTGGTTCTTCAACCAGATTTAATAGTAAGTTGTGCTTAATTGTTTCTTCAAATTCTAGCATGACTCCAAAAATGTAGGGTATTTGATATTGTTTTCAATTAGAAAAAAAATTTTTTTACAGAATGCAAAGTATCATTATCATATTTAATTAAATAAGTACTTGAGTAAAGATGGAGTACTTTTAACATAAAATATTCTGTTTGTGAATGTGAGGCATAAAGACACATATAGCCTTTGCTGGTTGGTATGTTAAATGTTATACTTTATGGGGAGAGTGATTTGGAAATCTCAATCATAATTTATAATTCACATAATCTTTGACTCAGCAATCATAATTCTAGGAATGTATCCTGCAGACATATTTGTGAAGTAACATTTGTATAAAAATATTTATTATAATAATGATTATAATGACAAAATATTAAAAATACATAAATGTTTACAACACAGTAAGGGACTGGGTTATCAAATCATTAAGTAACTTTTAGATATTGTATGTAATATATATTCAACAATTACATACAATGAAATACAATGCAATGATTCAAAAAGGATGAGGTCAAAATATGTATTGATATAATGTCAAATGAAACAACAAAGTGCACAACTGTGCATGTAACATAATATTAGTGCAGAAAGATATAGATAGATGGAGATGTATAGTAGATATAGATATAGATATAGATATATAATCTTGAATATGAATAACTATCCTAAAAAGGATACACAAGAAATAGTCACAATGGTTACAGGACAAGGAGATAAAATAGACATATTCACTTGTTCTTTTATTCTTTTATTCTTTCTGAGCATGATATTATGTCTATGTATTACCTATTCAAAGATGCATCAAATGAGTTAACAAAAGAAATACCTAAAATACAGAATGTCTTCCTAACCATATTTATGATAATTGTCATGGTGGAAAGTATTTATGTAGATTCACAAGAGGTATGCATGTTAACTCATTTTTATATTTATGTAGAGGAAAGATTACATTTTATCTGGAGGAAGAATATTTTTAAAATTCTTTAAATTACTTTTCCTCCCTGGAAGTCAATAAACTTCAATTACTTTACTCCAAAACAAGCCGCATCAGCTATAAAAAAGGGATGAATCCTATATTTGATAGCATAAACGAGGCATAATGATCAAAGAAAAAACCTTTTGAAAAGAAGAATGCCTGAGATACTGGATCCTTGGGACACCAGCAGTAATTTACACACCATTACTTATTCAGGGTTGCATTCCTAATTACTCCTCAGTAAAACGGAGATAATTATTATACTGTAGTGATTACTCCTTTCATCATACAAAGGAAACAATGCTGATATAGGCACATCTTAAAGAAATATAACTCTGTTGAAAAACTGTTAATATACAATATTAAGGAGAATGCATTCATAACAAAAACAGATTTCTTAAAGGGACATTGAGCTTTCCAGTACACTCTTGTGCTCAAATATTGCTAGAAAAGTACACATAGACAAAGTCAATTTGATACTGATTCTAGATTGTTCATGACCTACTAGTTTTCTCACAGACGTTTGTTAAAACACCTTTAAACACAAAGGGAGGGAACACTACTGAACTGTACAATTAGGATGGTAAATTTTATGTTTTTTAAAACATGATATTAAAAAACTAATGGAGGTTTGGAAGAAATAAAAAGGCAAGGAAAATTTGCTTCTTATGTATTAACAATTATCTACATTTTAGTTACAAAAAGCCTAAAACATAAGCATTACCATTTGCCTACAATCATAATAGGGGTTATCTATATATTTATGTCTATACATTTAATCTAATCAATCTAATTATATAGAGCAAGATTAAAGAAGAAAGACTATGTTTTGATGGCACCTACTTAAACCACAAACTTTCCTGGTTTTCCATTTGTTCAAAATTATATTTAGGCCCTGGCCAGTGTGGCTCAGTTGGTAGGAGCCTTGTCTCATAGCCAAAGGGCTGCAAGTGTTTGGTCAGGGCACATGCCTAGGTTGTGGGATTGATCCCCGGTCCAGGCACGTACAGGAGGCAACCCATCGATGCGGCTCTCTCAAACTGATGTTTCTCTCCCTTCCCCTCTCTAAAAGCAATGGGAAAAAAAGTCCTCAGGTGAGGATAAAATAAATTATATTTAGTTCATGCTTTCTGCAGAAGTATTTTAACAAAGGGGGAGAACTTTTAATATTCTATCAACTCTTACAGATTATCTATAAAATGCATTTAATACTAAATGTAGATCCATACTAGCATGTATCTCTTTTTATGTCTGGTCTGGCTTTCCTGGCCATTAGTTAGGGTATATTTATAAATACGAATTTTATTAGTATTCTAAGGTAAACAGTATTCAGAAGGTGAACATGTAGAGAATACTTCAGGATACATTCTAGAGGCAAATGTATGTTCATGCTTTTTTGATTATGCGCATCTTTGTCTCTTCACATTACTCTGGACTAGACTTGAATCATAGGTATTTAACCAAATGAACCATAGAAAGCTATTTTCTTTCGTAGTTTGTCACTGGAAAGCAAATGTCTAAATCGGAAATGGTAGAAATGAATCTTTCATGAAATTTTTAAGTACACAGAGCATGCTGAGATTAAGTATTTAGAATTCATATCCAAGTGTATCAATAATGTGTCTTAATAAGGTCATGAATAATGAAGTAATTTTATACAATGTGGAAAAGCTGTAAAGTGTAGCATTCAAGTGATCTTTATCCATGAGGTGTATCCATTTTATGGTTCTCTTTTCATAAATTTCATTTCCACTTGTGGAGCTGTGTCACACGCAGACTAATTAATTTGACTTATCCTGTGGTTAAGCATGAGTGTTTTTTGCTTTTCCGTTATCCTTTCACCTTGTGCAAAATTATTTCCCCCCTTGCTCCTCATCTGTCTCTTCCACTCACCCTAGGGAATCTGTGGTGCAGAACAATGAGGAGGTGCAGACAAGGGAACAGCGATCTGGCAGGTTCATCATAAAATGTGATATGTTAGCTATTTCCCTTTCCAAGGGGCCTATCCAGCTGAGACTGTATGAGGCCTCTGGGCCAGGCATGCAAATGCAGCAAACTCACATCCCAAGAAAACAGTTTTACCAGAAAGTCAGAAGGAAGTAGCACTTTCATGGAGCTTGAATAGAAAAGGAAAAAAATTCCACTTTCTGGGAGTTTGTCATGTAGGAGAAATCAACATCTATAGCCATGTGACAAGAGAGGGTATTTTTACTGGACCAGGTAGGCACAGAAATGGAATTCACCTCAGTGCATTCTTACTGCTGATTCTGGGAAGACTTTCATCTCTAATATACAAAGGTCATTCATTTTTTAAAAAGTAGGTAGGCTACTATTAAAAATAACAAAGTATAAAGGAACCATGGACATGGACAACAGGTGGGATTGACTTTGTGGGGAATGGTTGGGTGGGGAGGGGGACAGAGGGGAGCAAAAAGGGGATGGATGTAATACAACAACAATAAAATTAAAAAAAAAAAAACAGCAAAGAAAAATCTGAACATGTTATTAAAAACAGGTAATTTTACCCATACAGATGTGTAAACAGGTCTTGATACACACACATATCAAATTGGCTCTGCCATTATGGTGTTGACCTTCATTTAAGTCTACAGCTAGCTCCAGGTGGGTAGGAAAATTTTACTTTTCATTTATGTTCTTTAGGCATGTGGCTTATTTTCAATAACAGATGGATTTTTATAGTTTCATATTCCCTGGGTTTACTTTTGACCAGTAAATACATTCAGATGGATTTTGCTAATTAATATCCATGATTTAAGTTTTGTATGGAACTAAAAGGAACTAACTGGCTTGGACATTGGTTAACCACATATAGAATCCATATTTCCATTAGAACTTGACCCATATACCTAATCAACCTCACATGAAGAAAATTGCACATGGGTTCTTGATATTTCAGACAAGAGGCTAATTATTTTCAATAGAAAGAGATAGCAGTAGTGACAGCTGTTAGCTCTGAACAGGTGAGAAATTGAGTCTGTCTTATTCCTACTCTATCCCCAGCATGTAGAACATTTCTTGCAGTTTTATCCTTTCATGGTTTAGAAGCAGGACACTACAGAATGATCCCCAAAACATGAAAGCTGATGAGTGATTTCATTGTTTTAGTAAAACAAATCTACTGGGGACCATGGGGCTTAGGCATAAATGATAAGCAATTCATCACATATGTGATTGAAATTAGTACAATTTTCAATAACCAAATCAGTTGTTTTTTATATTATTCTCCCAACATTTGATCACTTTGAAGGATTTATATTCAGTCTTGTCTGTTCTTCCTGGTATCCTATGAAACTGAGATCACTGCCTGTATCAGCAGCACCATCAGACACTCCAACATTCAAACCTTAAATAATAAAGGTCCTGATAAAGGTCCTGATTCTTTACCTCCAAACAGCCAGGGTCCTAACCTCAACACAGCCAAGGCTTGGGCTTCCTTTACACCAGTGTAATAGTCCTCTTACCATCTTACAATAAATACTATGTTACACATCATTAAAATGCTTTAACTGAAGGCGTGCTCCTTACACACACATTTATTCAACAGTCATGAAGTACATAATAAGCTTATGGGATGGGTCCATAGCTGCAGGAATGTGCTGAGTACTGGAAGTTAGTTACAAAGATGAACCAAACTAAACCCTTACTTCCAACTTAAATGCCAGGAAGAGAGGTAAAGTGTATACAGAGATAGGAACTTCCCTGACTTTATATGACATAATCCTCACCAGATGACTAATGGAATGAATGATGTCTTAGTTTGTTTAGGTTGCTACAATAAAACCCCCATAAACTTAAATAGCTGTAAGCAACAGACATAGATTCCTCACACTTCTGAAGGCTGGGCAGTCCAAGATGAAGAGACCAGCAGATTTGGCATCTGAGAGAGCTCTGTCCTGGTTCATAGATGGCCATATTTTTCTTGTGTCCAACCTGGTAGAAGGAGTCAGGATGCTAGCTCTCTGGGGTGTCTTTTATCACATCACTAATGCCATGGGGCTTCGGCCCTTATGACCATTAGGGCATAATCACCTCAAGTCCTCACTTCCAAGTACCATCACACTGGGTGTTAAGTTTTGAATTTGCCGGGGGTTGGGGGGAGTAAAAATTTAGTCTACAGTATAATTTTATTAGGATTGAAGATTTATAAAACAGAAAACTCCTGGGTACCTAAAATGCAGAGGTAGATGGCAGAAAAGGAAACAAAGTAAATATACCATCCTTGGAGGTAAGGGGAAAAAAAGAAAGGTCATTCAGACTTGAGAGACTGTAATTTCCCTCTGGTCATGCCTGCCTTCATGTGTGCAAATGTTCTGTCTTTCATTCATACCTCCAGCACGGGTGGATTGGTGCTAACACATACCATATGAGAGAGCTGATAGAAGTTAACTTCCTCTTTAAAACTCCTTGCTGTGAGTCATAATTACTGCTATAGATCACACAACCATGTGAGCTCTGTGATCAGAGTTCTTAAGCCAACAAATACGCCAATAATGCCAAAGGCACCACCTGCAAAGTATTGGTGCATAGAATTACGTGACATTTAAATTATTAAATAAAATGTTGGAAAATGACCAGCCAGCCAATTCATGGTTGTCTCATACACGTAGGTTCTAATCATGAAACATCCTTGATTAAGATGTGATAGCATTGATTGCATACCATTGGGAGAAAATAGTAAGTAAATTTGCAACTGTCCCTATATGTCAATCCTGCAAGTCATTTATGTTTAAACAGAAAACAAATTTCCAAAGACAAAATTAGCAGGAAAGATTACTTTCGAATGTCCTAGTTGCTTTAGTGATCAGTGGGGAAATTATCACCTCTCCCTTAAGATTCTGTAGGATTCGTTTGGGTGTGATGCTATGGGAGGAGGGGTGTTCTTAGTTGATATGTTATGAGAAATATATCTTGTTATAGGTATTTGCCCATACTTCAGCATATATGCATGACATATTGGTATCTTTAATTTTATTATTCAGATTCTACCGATTTTTTTAAAACTTGGTAATTGATGTTCAAGAGAAAAGCAAGTTTTGATTCTCATCAGTTCTGAAGTCTATTCCAATAAAAGCAGGGACCATTGTTCATTCAGTCTTCTGACTAAAATGCATACATTCTTTCATTTTTAATTTTCAAAAGAGAACCCATGACCAGTCATGCAAAGAGAGCTTCCTAATCAAGAAAAATGCCCTTTCCTAAAATAAACCAAAAGTAAATTTGAAAAGGAATCTTTAATTAAGAATGGATCATTTCTTTTTCCTATATATCATGACCTCCTATTCTTTCCAGTTGCTTGGATTTCCATAGAAATAACTTTTATATTAAGTTTGACTAGGATAGGACTGCCAGCATGGCCTTGAAAACCATCATATGCAAGTATGCAAACACAACTCATTATAATATGAACTGAGGCTTGCTTGCCTGCAAATGTATTCCTGATATTAGTCTAGTCATTAAAGAGTTTTAGGAAAAATATGTTCATTATGATAAACTCCTTAGTTTCGATAGAGAAATACAGTGCTCTTGGATGTGATTTAATAATGTGGTATTTGTAAAATATGCATTTGTACATATATGCAGCCTGTCTCAAAAGTATCGAGCCAATGTCAATATAATAAAAACATTATATGTCTCAATGCTTTTGGGACAGACCTTGTACACTTTTTTCCTCCCAGAATTAAAAAGAAGCCATCAATAGGCCTTTTCCTAGGAGCTGGAAGGAGTAAGAGGAGTCTTAAGTAACACTTTCTTTAGATCCTGTTTAAAGGAGAAACTTGCTCAAGTGATAGTTAGATGAAGCTTTTTAACTTTAACATAGTTTATGAAGGCAAGTGGGCTCCAAATGTCTGAGCGTAATGATAATATTTGAGGGGCGGAGGGTGAAAAGTGAGAGGATTGACTTTCCTAATGCTCCAAGTGGGTAATTGCATTGCTCCTAGAAGCTAAAGCAAAAACCTTTACTTATCTAAAAATTTGTGGTCAAGAAGCAAATTAACTCATTTTTTGTATATATTTTATTCATTATTTTTAGAGAGAAGGGAAGGGAGGGAGGAAGAAAGGAAGAGAAGCATCAATGTACGGTTGCCTTTCACCTGCCTTCAGCTAAGGACCTGGCTGGAGACCTGGCTTGCAACCTGGTTACATGCCCTGGCTAGGAATCGAACCAGCAATCTTTGGGTGTGTAGGCTTGCACCTACTCACTGAGCCACCAGCCAGGGCTTAACTCTTAAATTTTTATATTCAAAATACTCTAAGGTGCTGTTGTTATCAATACCCACAGGCATAGGCTCCTAACACTTAGAGTGAGGAACACAAACCATGAAAGAGGGAAGGAGGGTAGCAGGTCTCCAAGATCCACCCAAGATAATCACTACAGTGGATGATACCTGAGAAAATGAAATAATATGATGAGGACTCTCTTAATGATGACTTTTTATACAGCTGGGTTGTAAGCTTTACCCGGTGTTCTGACAGCACCTGTGGAGTTAGTGTCCAGCCTTGCCTTATCACAGTGTTCATTGGTATATACGTACTCCATGTATTTCAAAGTTACCTGAATCTGCATCATCATCTTCTACTAGATACCTCTAAGAGTTTAGAGTAGTGTCACTTTTAATCAGTAGAAGCCTCATGATAACAATTATCATTTTGATATCATAAAATGCTGTATAACTAAGCCATATCTATATCCTAGTATATCGCCCAAATACACAATACTTCAATAATCTGATTTTATTTCCTTCTTTACAACACATTTCCACACAATGGCTTCTCCCACTGCCTGACCCAGGAATGGCCAGGGTTTGCAAAGATAAATAAATCAAATTTCTGTTAGTTATAGCATCTAGGGGAAGGCAAACTGAGTCTATATATCAAAGAGAAATATTTTCTCTTCATTTTTTTGCTCCTAAATGAAGACGAAATTTTCCTTCAAATTCATTAACCTTCCCTACTCCAAATAGCTCAGCCACCTAAATAAAATGCAACTAGTCCCAAATCATCCACTAAAACAAGAGAACCTACAAAGATTTAAAACCAGAAGGTAAGGTACAATAAATACCTGGACCTGGACCTGGTCATGATTTCTGACACTTGTTCATTTTCCTCAATGGATTCCAGGAGCTTTCAACTTGCAGCAACTGCCAGCAGTTTGACTGACTCGTCTGATGCTATCAGGCTAGAAAGAAAGTTTAACAGATGGACAAACTTGGTTTGTTTATAATAGCGACCAATCAGGTTTATAATCAGAACTATTTTACTGATAACCAGGAATTTTTTGAACCTCTCTAAGCCAACTGGGTCTGACCTCAGCTTGCACTAAAGAAGGTTCCTCTAGACTCATAGCAGACATGTAATATCATTTGCAAAAATTTGTTGAAAATAATTTAATTTCTTCCCTTTCAAAGTTTTTGAAGCACTGAGTACATATGTTAAAGAAATAATCACGTATTACTTTTCTTACTACTAGAAGCTACTTGCAGTCCACCTCAGTTAACCAAAAGGAGAGATTACAAATGGGGTCATTTTATGATCAGATTTCATCAGTCAAAAATGAAAACAGCAAAATAACTGACTTTTTCATAAAGTGATTTTGTGCCATCCTTATTTGCTTGATCTTTAAATGTCTGTTTTTTAATTTTATGAAATAATGGGACAATTAAAAAGTAACAACCCCATGACAGCCTCCAATTTTATGATGATTTTAAAAACAACTCCAAAAAGTTTATAAACTTTTACTTTTAAGTTTACTAAATTTTTAAATCATAAGAACAAAACAGCTAGATACGATAAAAATACAATGTATAAAGAAAAAATTAATCATTTACCCCCACCATTTTCCAGTTTCTTTTCCCTGAGTTAATCAATACTAACCTATCTATTATATTTTCTCTCTGCTTGTAAAAATGTGTTTACATGCATATACATGATTACAAGTATATCTAAATGTCTCTGTAATGTGACATGTGTTTCTCAATACTACATTGTAGATAAAATTCCAAACTAACCTGGCCATGGAAGAGGTTGTGGTGAAAACACTAATTTTGTAACATCTCTTAACCTTTAGTTGCAACTTCTTCCCTATCTTTCAAAAGCCAGCAATTAGTTTTCTTGCCATTATCTACTACAATTAAAGCTTCCAGAGCACTTTAATAGCATCTGTGCTGACTGATCCAATTACAGTTCTAGAGTATTTTATAGAACAGATACCTAGGCATGTGAGTTAATGTCTCCATGACTTTTGTTGACCTAGTGTGGTTTCAATACTAAACCTCTTTCCAATATAGGCACCTGCATGCAAGCATACACACACACACACACACACACACACACACACACACACACACACACGATCCTAGGTAGATAATCTTAGGCAATTTCTTTTGTTTGCCTTGGCATTTCAGTTTTTTGTTGGTGGTGGTTTGTTGGTTGATTTGTTAACCTTCTTACCATAGTAAATGGCCATGTTTTAAAAATAACTGCTTTTGCTTCTCTGGCATGCCAACCTATTTATTTTTTCCACCTGATATAAATAACCATCAACTTTTTAATATAGTCATTATACATACGCTGTAAATCTTCACCAGGACCATCCAAATTTGTATGTTTGTGTTTTGAATTTAGGGTACTGTTTATGGTAGAGTTTCTTTAACTTATTGAACAGAAGGGAAGAAAGGAAAAAAGGAAGGGAGGGCGGAAAGAAAGAGGGGAAGAAGAAAAGAAGGAAAATGACCAAAAAAATATAAATAAGTAGCAAGAAATGCATATTTAAACCATCAATGTTTAAAAGATAATAATTATCTAATTAACACTGGCCAGGAATAGAGCCACCCATATTTTGAGATACAAGTTTCTTGCCATTGTGGGTTTTCAAGTAAAAATGCAATAACCATGTGTCAAGGACGATCAAGTTGGTTAGAAAACTCCTAGTTTTTTCTAGCCCTAAAGCTTTGATTCCAAGTTTCATCTATGACTTTCTGCATGCCTTGGCTGAATTGAGATCCTGGGATTATTCTAAACAAGGGATCTCTATAGGTGAAATATTTGGAAGTACATAAACCCTGCTGTAATTCTCAAAACAAACTGCAGTAGAATATTTACCAATTCGGCATCTTAGAGTCTTAGGCCTTATCCTGTGAAAATATATAAGGAAATCTATCTTCAAATACATTGAATATCATAATTAATTAAAATTTGTTCTAGATTATTATTTTGTTACTTATAAGATCCACAGAGTGATGTTATAATTAGACATATTTTAAACCCTAAGGACCCAAAATGCTGATAATCTTTCCAAGAAATTTAAGTTTTGTGTGTATAGCATGGCACTCCAGCTCATAAACCTAATTAATTTTGACCACTCAGGTTATAGAAAAAATAAGTGGATATTTAAGAGGATAATAGAGTTGAGCGAAATAGCCTTGTGTATCACCATAATAAAATGAAGCTTTTGCCAAAATAATTTGCCTTTATGTGTTAGTTGGTTGACAAGTTGATAATTATTTGTGACTTTCTATGGTTCTAAACTTTAAAATCATATCAGGTATGTAAGTTGAATGCAACATGTCTACCTCTTCTAGGTAAGACCTAAGTTCAATTTCTTTTGTTTGTTTGCTTGTTTTTAAACATTGCTTTTTAAAGATTTTATTTATTATTTTTAAAGAGAGGGAGAGAAACATCAATGTGTGGTTGCCTTTTACCTGCTTCCAGCTGGGGACCTGGCCAGAGACCTGGCTTGAAACCTGGTTATGTGCCCTGGCTGGGAATCAAACCAGTGACCTTTGGGTCGGCACCTATTCACTGAGCCACCAGCCAGGGCTTTTCAATTTCATTTTAGTTTTATATGTACTACTTTACTGGATATATCAATGCACATTTCATTATTTCAAATTGAGCTAATATCTTATTAACTCATTTTAAGTTTTATTTTCTTGAGATGCATACATGTATAGCCTAAAAAGGAAAAACAGATTCAAGTCCTTTATTGTCTTCCAAATATAGTCAACAACTTTTATTCCTTCAGGGAGAGGAGGAAAAGTGTTGTATATACCTGTGGACATGCTGGCAATAAAACCAGCATAAAACTAGTTAAGGAGGAAAAAGGGGGAATTAGGAGGTTTTTTGTGCTGCTTTTACTAATCTAAAAGAAATCATTAGAGTCATTTACTTTCCATTTGCTTTATGATAATTGACTCACACAACCCATCTCTTTTTCTTCAAATAGTTCTACAATGATCAAACCAGATTGGATCTTTCTGTGGTTCTGTCTTTTATTTTACAACCATAATTATTCAAATAACAAATGGAAAGTCATCCATAAGCATGTACACACAATGAAGTGTAAATCTGCAATTGCTCCATTTACAAATATTTACAGATAGTATTTCATATACGGTCAATACTTCTGCGCATAACTGAATATACTAAGTATTAAGTTCTTGATTAGGCAAACAGAATTTTGTAATAAATAGAGAATACTACTGAAAGGGAGGACAGAATTATTTGGAAAACTATTGTTAGGTACAAGTCTCTCAGAAATTTGAAAACAACTATTTTAAAAGGCCTAGCAGGTTTGGAAGTTATTCATGTGTAAGTACATAATGTCCGTCCAGCATTAATCATGAAACGTTTGAACTATTTAATCAGTTTAGTAAATTTTTAGACATAATTATACGTATGGCAGTTTTGGAGGATAGGAGGGAGACATGAGATCCATGGCATTAAAAATCAGGAATGTACAGAAAGACCACAACCAAGTCAGCAAACAGAAAAAGTAAAATTTTACTACATAGAACGTGTAGTTGGTTTTGTTTAGAATACCTGCTATGTGTCAGGTGCTCAACTAGTTTCTAAAAACATTAAGGTAACAGATGGGGTTATTTTACTGATGCACAGCCAAGTACATAATATAATAGTGATAAAACAGGGCCACAAAATGTAGATATTTTAGGTCACCCTTAAGAACTTCAGATTGGAGTTTTCCCTTCCTATTTACTCAAGGATAGAGAGGCATATGGTCACATGAGAATGTTCCCATTTCCTTGTTCATTGTCCAGTTGTGAGTTATGTGTAAGCTCATGCAGGAACATCCAAAGGCCTCCCATCTGGACCCAAACCCAAGTTTACTAGGCTAAGCAAGCACAGTTAGCCTAACACTTGACCACTAGATGCCTTTACTCCATTCAAAATCAGGCTCCCTTAAAAGATAATGCTTCATTGTATTCATATACTTGGTTCTGTTTTGCTTGTTGTTAGTTTTGCTCATTATTGTCCCGTAATGGGTGGGTCAGGGGGAAAGGGGTTGGGGGGAGGGGGGAGGGGGGAGGCAGAGGCAAGAAAGGGGAGCAGCTTAGACAAGAACCTAGTATAAAGGAACCATGGACATGGACAACAGGTGGGATTGACTTTGGGTGGGTGGGGAGGGGTACAGAGGGGAGCAAAAAGGGGATGGATGTAATACAACAACAATAAAATTAAAGGAAAAAAAAAAAAAAAGATAATGCTTCAACCTGACTCTTTTTACGTATCACTTGCTTGTAGCTCTCTAGGTAGTTCAAGGGGAAAAAAAATCATCACTCATTTGTAGTCCCCTAGATAGTTCAAGAGGGAAAAGGAAATTCTTAGGACATTCACAGCAAAGAAATTGTAAAGCTGAAATTTTTTAATAGGTCTTTACTCTTTTTTTTTTTTTTAACTGCATAGAGGTTGAGACAAAGAGCAACTGAAGAAATGATGAGAGGACAGGGAGGAAGAGGCAAACAAAGAGAGGAAGAGGTCGAGGACTATTAAGTCCTGCAAAAGACTTCATAAGGAGAAAACACGTTACAAACTGACTTCAATTAACGATCTGCTACTTAGGTGTGGGGTAACAGACTAATTTTAAACTTAGCTTCCTTTTACCCTAGTAGAACAAGACTTTTACTGTAGCAAGAAGCATAGGCTTTGATTTCTCATTTTAAATTTGATAAGGAAAACCTAGTATGGCTGCTAGTTAGAGCCATGTGGTACATTCACAAAAATTCTTAACTTTGGGAGACAGTGAAGATTCTAATAAAAGCTCTGGACCACCCCAGAAAAGTACTGATGATACATATGATACAGAATGAAAGTGGCCTCAGAAAAACACAGTCATCCACAGATCCAGGTTTGGATTAACACATCTCTCTTAGTTGCATTTCCAGTTAATAACAATAACAAGAAAGAAGAAAAATATGAGCTCTGTACTGCACATATATAAAAATCTAAGAAGCAACACACTGGTAAGAATGACACATGTATCTAATAAGAATCTAAAAACACCCCACTGAGTGAGGTTAATGTGCCTCCATCCCCATATTCAGTTTCTAAGAGTGGTCTTTAAGAAAAAATTGGAGAGCGTAAGAAATATCTGATGATTCTCATTTTTATCTAAAACTATAAGACTGCTTCAACCAAATGTATCTAACTTCCTCTTAGCAATCCAATTTTTATCTCTATTCAGCAGACACAATTATTCCCAAACTAGTTTTTTATTGCACTTCTGAGAAAGGAAAAAAAGAAAGAAGGGACAAAGAGACAACTGGGCCTGACACATCACTCACTTTGACCTTCTTCACAGAAACACAAATCTTTCTCAGGTATGAGAAGGTAAAGATGAAATGTAATACTGAAGTAAACTTATTGTACACTGACAGTGCCAAATAGACTCAGAAAGAAATTGTCTTTAAATATCTCTAAAAAGTTTATTACTATGCCTAACTACCCCAGAAGAAGAATGTAGACATTAAAATGTGTCTCGTATCTTCAAAACAAAACCAGAATTCACTGACGTACTCTCAAATAATGGCTCACTAGAGCAAAAAACTGTGTTAAAAATGAATTTTTCATGGGACAAAATTGTGCATTTGACCAGTGTGGTTATGTTCTCAAATTTTCTTCCTTGAAAAATTTCACACATCAATAGTAACATAAAGTTCAGTAATTATCTTCTATCTTTCTATGTGCGATGTAGTAATTCTTCAATGCCAAGATGTAAAACAGCTGGGAATTAAACAAAATTAACACACATTTCACATAGCTTATGCTCTGAGAATATCTATTCTACTCAAGTGAAAGACAGCTTACCTGAGAACAAAAAGTTGTTAAAACAATAGACTTTTAAAATAATTATCCCTACATTAAAAAATGCCAACAAATAAAATTGTAATAAATTTGAATAGTTCTTTTAGAAAGTGTTTCTGATTTTTTATACTTAACATAAAACAATCAAGGTGGCGGGTTGGAGTGAATAGTAAAATGACATTGTATCAGTTTCAGGATATTACTTCAGGTCTGATAAAATTTTAATAGAAATATGTTTGATGACTTTAACTTACTACTGAATGAATAGTACTCTCCGGGATTTGACAGTATATGACTTGAGAAAAGATTATTAAGAAGACATATAACACACTTTTATAAAAGATATTTGCAGGAAACCATTAGATGATACAGAAAATCAATAATGTCCTAGTGCCAATTTCAGCAACATTAAAATTAAAGTGCTCATTTATATTTATGATGATGGAGTTAGCAAATCATTTCATTTTTATCTTTCAGTACACTGGCATTTTTCTTTGTTATCTAAGACCCGTTGCAAAGTTTGGTCACTTCCTTTTTAAAACATTTTATGATGATCTCATTTCTAAATAGTTCTTGTCAGAGAAGAACTTGAGCAATGCATTCTTTCAAGTTCAGCATATCAAAGTATTGGTTAAAAACTCTTTCTTTTTAGAGAAGTTATAATAATTATAAAATACTAAGATATTGAAAATAGATCTTAGCAGAACTAAGTAACATGTTTTAATAAACAAATATTTACCTTTTTTTATTTCCTGAAAGAAAATAATAGTGATGGCCTAACCTCATTACTTTACATTATAAAACTGAGGTCCAAATAATGTTGAGTTGCCTAAGAGTAGAACTATATATAAAGTACAAATAAATCTCATGAGTTTCATACATGTCTTTCTCCAAGATAATGCAAATTATCATGCAAACAAAATTATAAAACTTACAATTATTTGGCTTCTGAAGTAACCTTATGCACTGTTCCTAATATTATCACCAATGAGTTTAGACAAATTCATAGAACTAGAAGAGAATATAATGAATATAGTGAAATATTGTTTCCACCAGTTTCTGACTTAGTGTTCTGGCTACAAGAAAACAGAAACTATTTGACTATGTATCTCAGTTACTAGGCTTCTCCATGGCTAAGGAGCTGCAAAAGAATACCCCATTGGTAGGTTGTCTAGGATTGCTGTCTCCAACTTGAAAAATTTGAATGATTTCCAAAACCCTGACATTCTCCAGTTGCAGAATATAGAAATAGCAATTGCCAGAGGTAAGGTGTTTTACTGGTGGCTTCCATGACTTTCCATGCCTGCTGCACTGATAAGCAGCTGGGAGAAATCTTTCAGATTTTACCCTGTCCTACAGTTCCTGTGAATTCTCCTTCTTCCACAGTAGCCAGTCTAGTATACACAAACACGTGTAATAACAGCAAAAATAATAAAAGGTGAAGGTAAAAGTTCACATCCACTCCTAATGAAATCTGTCTCAAAAGATGAGTCTACTGCCCATGAAAATACTAGATATTCTAATCATCTTTAAGGATTTCTGTGGGGTCGTAGTACTCTCAAGCTTAGAAAATCACAGGTAATGTTGCATTTTGACTTAAAAAATTTTCCAATTTGCTGTTCCAGCCAGATTACTGCATCATTTTTCATACTCATATAGAGCTCCCTCGACTTCATTTTCCAGGTAAATCCTGAGATAAATACATGTTTACATTCACTCTGGGTAACTTCATTTTATTTTTATGCTTCTTAGATTACTACCTATACTAACAAGTCCCAAACCTATCTAAAGATCAGACCTGTTTATGGGCTGAATTGTTCCCTCCAAAATTCATATGCAGAAGCCCTAACCCCCATTATCTCAGAATATGACATATTAGAGGTGGATGATACCACTTTTTAACATGTGATTAAGTTAAAACATTTGTCCAAACACAGGGAGAGGAGATTGTGGACACACATGCATAGAAGAAACAGGAAGAGGCTGGCTATCTGCAAGATCCCAGAAGAAACCAAATATATCAACACCTCGATTTTAAACTCCTAGCCTGCAATCAATGAGAAGCAAATTCCTGTTGTTTAAGTCATCCAGTTTCTGTTACTTTATGACAGCAGCTCTAGCAAACTAATGCAAGATCCTTCTCTTCCACTCTAGACCATGAACATAATAGATTTCCAGTTATTTCAAACTGAATGTTTCATAACTTCCCCAAACCTAACATGTTGAAAACTAAATTCACTTTATTTTACTCAAAATTTACTTCTTCTCTTCTATTCCCATACTAATGAGAAGCATCTACCTCTAACCAATTGCCCAGCCAAAAATCTGGCCATTGTCATGGGTGCATTCAGTTTTTCCAGCCACCATTTCTACTTGGTTACTGAATAATGTTAATTCTACAGATTTAAGTCTATTCTTCTTCTCCATATATTACATCTCTCTTAACCACTTCATCAACCTCCTCATTAGTCTCCTGTCTTGTCTTCCCAGGTCTAATAAATCCTTTGCATGGCAGCCAGAATGAGCTTACCAAAATGCAAATCTTATGTCATTTCCTTGATATAAATTTTTCAATCATTCATCATAGCCTAAAAAATGAAATTCAAGTCCTAATTATGGCATCAAATGCTTTCCATGATCTTCGGACAGCATCCTACATCATCTACCTTTCCCAGTCTGCACCCCACGCATCCTGAGGAGTTTTGAAAGTTTACATTCTCTTTCCTCTATACCTTTGTGCAGCCTTTCCTTCTTTACCTGCCTACCTTTCAATTCTCTCTCAAAAGTCAATATAGATAGCACAGCAAAGAGCCTTACTTAAATGACCTACCATAGGCCAGTCTAATCTAGGTGTCCCTCTAATGAAATCCAAATGTGTTTGATGTATTTTAGTACATCTTATGTATATTATTACCATACTAGACCTTTACCTGCGAATCAACGATGCTAGATTTGTCTTTGAAAAACTTTGTCTTTGTAACCTGAGACTCTTATATGAATTCAATCAATGTAAGTTGAGGGAAGAATAAATTAAGGAGTAAAGATATGAGTGCAGATTTAGAAATGTTAAATTTTCATAAGAATTTCCTAAAAGAAAACCATTAATAAACCCAGTCATATTCTATGTGTCTGAGAATTTTCCTAGGTAAATATTTTCAGATAAACAACCTGATCCCTAAAGTTATTCAATTTTTCCTACTCTTATTTTTTAAGAATACAACCAAAAAATAAAATAAAATAAAAAGTTTCAAAATACAGCCAGATCAGAAAGTTAATGTATTGATACGTTTGCCTAGGTCTACAGTTTGATCAGCTTCTAGCTACATGGACAACCACCATGTGCCACACAAGGCCCAAGTTCGTCAAATTGAATATTACTGCATCTTACTTATAGCCCACTAGGGCTGTCTGTGTGATGGAATAGGTCCTTTCTCCAGAAAGTAAAATAATAAATTATGCCTTGATCATAAAACTGATTTAAAGTAAATAATGCCTTCAATGTGTATCACTTTAAGAAGCAGTTCCTTAATTTTCATAGAATTTTTATAATGACCATTTACTAAAACCATTTTTCCCAGCCTTGATTAGTAGTTTTCAAAAACAACTTTCCCTAGCTACAGTTTTTGTTCAGAAAGGTGACTTTTCTATCACTTTTCTTATAAGTCCTTCATCAAATTGCAATTTTTTTATCTATCTAGTTAATTAGAATTAGTACAAATTGTTCAACTTTGTTCACATAACTGAACCTTGCTGATGACCTCTTGGGTATCTAACTATTAGTTCATTATTGAGTTTCAATTATTTTTTTTTCTTTTTCTTTTAAAGATTTTATTTATTATTTCCAGAGAGAGAGGAAGGGAGAGAGGCATCAGTGTATGGTTGCCTTTCACCTGCCTCCAGCTGGGGACCTGGCTGGAGACCTGGCTTGCAACCTGGTCATGTGCTGGGAATCGAACCAGTGACCTTTGGGTTCACAGGCCAGCACCTTTTCCACTGTGTTACCAGCCAGGGCTCTCAATTCTTTTGTCTATGGCAGATGCATACTTATATACAGCATATGGCTGGGTCTCTGGGATATGTCTAGGAATGAACTGTAGAGAAACTTCCTACCTACCGCATACCTGTTTCCACCTCAGGCCTACGTGCACGCACCTACAACTGTCAGGACTGAGAACAACCTCAAAGGCTATTGTGACCTCAGAACGCTTCACTTATTCCTCAGTGACCTAATTTATCATAGTAGCATAATGAGCTCTATATCTGTTGTTTCTGGACTAGTTTGTAAGTTACCCAAGTGTAGTATCCACTTACCTATTGTCCTATTCTCATCAGCAAAACAACCAAGCACTTAGAAATGCTCGATAATGGTTGCTATATTGAATTGTTTTTGCCAGTTGCCTTTGTATTGCCAATGTTAAAGGATTTTCTTTGATTTTTTCCCCCATGGAGTCTTGTTTTTGAATGATTTCCTTTCTTTTTTTGCAATTAAATGAAATTTTATCATTAACTGAAAACACATTTTGAATGTATTTCACTTTGTTTAATTGCAGTAAGCATCACAATCCCACTGTGCTTCAGTGCTGCATCATTAATTTAACTACACTGGCCTCAGTTTCTAGATGTTTTGAAATAGTATGGATTGTTTGTCTTTCTAGGTTGTAGAGTTACCTGTAGTATTTTCTGTCTCTGGCTTACCACATTTATTTATTTTAGAATATAGGAATTCTACATTGGCTACAAATTTCTATTTCTTCAGTAATGAACTGAACATTATAACCCAATTTATTTGGAGATAAATGTACTTGAAAAAATCAAAACTGAGTTAAGAAGTGAGCAAAAATTCTCATCAATGATTTACATTTCCCTTGGGAAATACTGTACGTATATTTGCCATAGTAACCAATCTTATTTTTCTAGTTTTCTTGCAATATTTCCATCCTGTGCATCTCCAGCTGATTCAAAATGGATGACTAAAATGCTTAAAAACCCAACCATTTGATGATGCAGAATAGAAAAGATGAGCCTGAGTGCCACAGTCTACATAAGAACTAAGAATGGTACCTTCTTTTAAGGGCTTATCTGAAGTAATCACATTTTCTGTGCTGTGGAGGGACAGAAACCTGAGCTCATAAAGTCATAACTAGTGAAGTTGGGTCTTGACTGAATAAACATGCTATTAATCTAATGGGCAATCAGTACAGAAAAACCAAGGAAGTTCATGATCATGGTAGGTTAGAAGCCACTGTTCTTATCTGAGATGCTGGCAGTGATCGGTCTGCGAGAATTGAAGTACAGAAGGTGACTGTAGCAAAGGTTTTGGAATTGAATGAAGGCAAAAATCACAGGTATAGGGCCTAGTGGAATTTTTTTTTAAATAATCAATATTCAGTAGCAATAGGGACAGTGCTTCAAAGATAACATCTTTAAATAAATGTAAATATTTACATGCCTAACATTAGAGAGTCTGTGAGTATTCAGTGACCTTAGAATGAATCATTTCCAAGAAAGAAACTGAAAAGACACAGAAGAGAATGATGAAAATAACATGGAATGAGACACTTTAAAATTTTTTAGTATAGTTGGTATACAATATTATATTAGTTATATTAGTTTCAGGTATAAAATATGTTCATTTGACATTTTTATCACTTTTGGATTCCAAAGACTACCTATCCAGCTAGTCTTTATGAAATAATTAAGGGCAGAGTTTGGTGTGTGGTTTTTATGACCATCTATAATTAGTGGACCAAATTTGTGTATATAAAATATCCACTGCTGATCTATGTGATACTTTAAATAATAGAAATTTGAATGTTCAGAAGATGAAATACAGGAACCTCAACTTCCAGAAACATCAGAACCATAAATTAGATAAGGTCTGTCAGTCTTTGGATGTCTTCTCCAGTGATTATTGTCAGGTCCTCACACCTCACCTTGCTGTTAACCAAGTCATTTGTCAGGCAGCAAAACCTTGGCATCCTGTCTGTGAAGCCAGTTGTCAGGTCACAAGGCCTTAGGTGCTGGACTAGCAAGTTCTGCTAGCAGGGAGGCCTCTGGTCTGGTGACAAAGGATTTACACAGAGCCTTCAGGACTGTTAACATGCTTTATTGCAGCAGCAGGCTAAGGACCACAGAGCCTGGCAGCTTAGAGTATCGGCATCCTCACACACAGTTGGCCCACCCTTATCACAGCTGCACTTTGGTTAACGACTGCAGAGTCCAGGTGTCTCTACACCCACTCTTCTGCTTCCATGTGGCTGGGCACTGAGGGTGTTGGCTAGTACATACATGGTTTGTCCACCCTCCCACAACAGCAGTGCCACCGAGTTTACAGTAAGGGCATCTTACATACACATTAGAATGAAGGAGTCTCCATACACATTAGAACAAAGAGGCTGTCTACCCAAAAGCAACACCTGTCTGCTCAGGGTTGCTATGTTGGTTATTCTTGAGACTCAGTGTTCCAGGGCTCTGGGATAAGATTAACTTCAAGACTATTTCCCCCTCTGACCCAGAGGGAAGGTCCAGTCGTGCGTAGACAGAGAAATTCCTCTGGCCTGACAATTACGTATCGTGTTAGTATTTCCATTTTTGCTTTCAAAGTGCTAAATACTCCAAAAACTAGCTTCTTTGCATTATGAACGAGTTCTTTGATTTCTAAGTTGACCAGTGTAGGCTTATGTTTTAAAAGAAGATTCAAACTTATACCTAGGTCAGTAAGAATATGTATAGAAGTATTATTTTAAGGTTCATAAAATTAGTCAGTAGTTCATATAGTTTAATCAATATTCCATCTATACATTTTTTTGGAAATAGATTCATTAATTTGTGAGCCATTTTTGTTGAATTGTCAGTGCAATAGATGATTTTAATGAATTGAGACCAAGGTTGATCCTTCACTTCCTTTATTGAAAATAAGGCTTATCTGAACAGAACACATGCCCTGTGTTATTAGCAAGGGTTACATTTAAGTTTCATTATGATTCTTGAATATTAACTCTAATATTCTAATATGATTAGGGGAATCTGACCTTAGCAAGAACATCACTTACATTTATATCAGCAGCTAAGTAAGTATTGTGCAGTTTCAAACCCATTGCATTTGATCACATAGAACTTAATGCTATAGAAATATATGCATAATTTTTATTCCTTAGAACTCTCATATCATATAACATGCATGTGTATATATGTAAATATACACATATGTGTATATATGTTTTATATTTTAGCTATTTCTCTTGATACATACAGAGAGGGCAGAGTACATTCTTTTACAACTAGGGCATATTATGAATACAAAGTCCAGTTTTGTGTGCTATGCATCCATGGGTGTATGTGCACGTGTGTTAGTTTATAACATAAAAATTCAGAAAGTTGACCCAGTTGTACTTGAGTCTAGAGTTACACTTGTAAGGTGGCAATACTTTCTCAACTTTTTATATTATTGTGAAACATTAAACCCTTCCAAAGTACTAAGTGTGGTGTGGAATATACATAGACAACACGATTAGGCAGTTACATAGCTTATATAAACAGTGAAGTTTCCATATTTGTATATATTTCCATCCTGTACATATTATTCCATCTGGTAGCCTACCCTGAGGCTTCATTTTATCACCCTACTTGTCCCATAAAGTGTCTTGAGATTTTTTATTGAAAGAAACAATGAAAATGCTAATTAGTTGTATTTTTCATCATAATCTCTTTTTGATACTAAAGGATCCCTCTCCCCTTTCTGTTCCTGCTCTATATTCTACTTCCAATGAATTTCATTGCCCCAGAGCTATCATTTTTAGGCTTCTAATATTGTTTTCTGTTCACAGGGCTTAATAACTACTTTTTAATGGATTCTGTTTACCTTAGAGGCAGGCATTTTAGAGAATTCAGCTCATATTTGGGAAGGATTAAAAACTTCTGTGTAGCTTTGGAGGCTTCTTTCTTCAGAAAATTAAAGTGGTTTAATCTTTTGACTGAAAGAGGAACTGAAATGAGTCCCTTCTAAAATGAGACACTAGAGATTTGAAAGGGATCACAAAAGAAGATAATCCTGCATGTATTTAAATTCATACAGAATATTCAATACACATATTATTTTTGTTCTTTTAATTATTTTTTAACTGCTTTAAGAAAACGGCTGTCTAACCAAGCTTTAGAAATTGAAATTCTATTGCACTAGCAGGAACAACCATGGAGTCCTAGCCAGGAGTCTCAGTTGGTTGGAGCACTGTCCCTGTACACCAAAAGGTTATGGGTTAGATCACTAGTGAGGGCACGTACATACCTAGGTTACAGATCTGATCCCCACACAGCAGGGGTGCATACAGGAAATTTCAGATCAATGTTTCTCTTTCACGCGGATGTTTCTCCCTCTCTCTCTCTCTCTCTCTCTCTCTCTCTCTCTCTCTCTCTCTCTCTCCTCTCTCTTTCTATCTCTCTCTCTCCCCCTCATTTCCTTTTTTTTTTTTTTTAAGATTTTTATTTCATTATTTTCAGAAAGAGGGGAAGGGAGAGAGGGAGAGAGGCAGAGGGGCAGAGAGGGAGAGAGACAGCAATGTATGGTTGCTTTTCACCTGCCTCCAGCCACAGACCCAACTGGAGACCTGATTTGCATGCAACCTTGTTATGTGCCCTGGCTGGGGAATCGAACCTGCGACCTTTGGGCCTTATCCACTGTGCTACCAGCCAGGGCCTCCTCTCTCTCTAAAATCAAGGAGCATGTCCTCAAGTGAGGAATAAAACAAAATGAAACAAAATAAAAATAAATAACCCTGGAGTTCAGATTGTACAAGCCTTTTACAAGCTTCTTTTAAAAATTTAAATTTCTCCATTCTCTGCTCCCTTAAGTCATGAAAAATCTATCTCATGATTCAAACAATGCTAAGTTCAATACCCAGAAAGGGGTCTTTATCATTTGTTCACTTAAACATGCATTGCTTATATGCTTCTCTCTAATGCCTATCTAGATGGATCTGGTCACACAGTCATCTCTTCATAATGAGGATACTGATAGATTAAAATAGAGGAAAAAATCTGAGAAGGCCTACATTTGGGTAAATGTAGATAAGATAATCTAAGAAGAAAGATGCATTTTGTTTTAGATATGATGCATTTACATTTGAATAAATGTTTACCTCCTATAGGACAGTTTAAAGGAGAGCAGTCTCCACCTGAGACATAAGATTCAGAGAACAAGAGTAAGCATCTGTCTCACACTTTCATCATCCAAACCAGAGAAAGCACTGTGCTGGGAAGCTGAAATACAAAGAATGTATCATCTCCACCTCCTTAATACATATATGACCGGCAAGACAAGATGAATGCAAGTATTTTCTCCCTTTAGTTCCCATCTTCCGAACTCCTTTGCACTTTTTCAATGTTGCTCTTCTACATTTACCACCACCTGCCTTGTTTTAGTTATTGCAACCTACTCGGGTTATACTGGACTGTGAGCCCCATAAGGGCAACAACTTAAGATGGTTTTATCTAGGTATAATACTCTGCAGGCAGCATGCCCCACAGCAGAGGATGCATAAAAAGTACTTGATGAGTGAATAAAGCAAAGTACCAGGCAAATAACACATACATGGGATCTCTGATCTAATGTCATATTATAAAGGTGTTCTCTGGCCACTGAGTTTATATTGTTTTCCAGCCCACTATCTCCCTAACCACTCACTTTGCTTCATTTGCAAAGCCTTTATTGCTGGCTTTTTTATTTATTTTTTAATCATTTTTTTTATTGCTATTCTATTACAGTTGTCCCAGTCTTCCTCCATTTGGCCTCCTCCGCCCATCCCAAACCATGTTCTCATAGTCAACTCCCACTGTTGTCCATGTCTATGGGTCAATCATACATGTTCTTTGCCTAGACTCTTCCCCTGCTGGCTTTTATTATATTGAATATGAATTTATTTCCAGTCTAATCCAATAGTTAGTAAGTTCTTTGGGAGAAGGGAATCTGTCTGTTTTATCTACACAAAGAAGTAGTTAAATATTTGCTGTGTGAAGGAACAAGGTTTTAGGAAACAGTGATGGGTTTAATTTGAGATGAAATGGATTCAAGGCACTGACAAGTCATCCAGATTGAGATACCCAAACACTGTGTCAAAGAGGCAGGTCCCCCCTGGTCTTAAAGCCCCTGACTGACATGTTGACATGGTGCTACCAATTGGTGAAGCTGTCGGGCCATCAGGAATGCCATACTGGGTAGCCCCTTAAGGTGAAATCCCATAATTCACATCTAAGGACTGAGACTAATCACACATTTTGAACAACCTATTCATGGATAGTGCATCTCAGGTTGTGTACATACAGTAAGCAGTTTTCCAAAGGAAACGTGTCAAAGTGGCATTTGGGGAGGGTGCACGGCCCTAAAAAGCTGAGACTCTCCAGGAATATTCATTTCTGAGCACTGGGCTGAAATGTAGAGTTCTAGGGCCTCTACTGCTACTAACTAATTCAGGAACCTTGGATGTCTCAGTTTCCTCCTACCTGGGTAGAGATGTAAGTGATGTAGAAGTGGCAACACTTGGATTTAAAAATTCCTTCAAGCCCTGGCTGGTGGCTCAGGGGAAAGGCACCGGCCTGTGAACCCAAAGGTCACTGGTTGAATTTCCAGCCAGGGCACATAACCAGGTTGCAAGCCAGGTCTCCAGCCAGGTCCCCAGCTGGAGGCAGGTGAAAGACAACCATACATTGATGTTTCTCTTTCTTCCTCCCTTCCTTCCCTTCTCTCTAAAAATAATGAATACATCTTTTAAAAAACATAATTTCTTCCAGATTCTACTATCATCAGTGAGGAAGGGTTTGATGAGAAACAGGGAAGATGTAGGGAGGAAGCAAGATCTTCATTCTCTAACTAACACATTCTTTCTATAAACACAGTTCCTCACCTGCAAGGACATTTCTGTAAGAAATGTTCACAGTGCCTCAATGACAAATAAATTTCTATAAAGGAACCATGGACATGGACAACATGTGGGATTGACTTTGGGGGGAATGGGTGGGTGGAGAGGGGGACAGAGGGGAGCAAAAAGGGGTTGGATGTAATACAACAACAATAAAATTTAAAAAGAGAAAGAAAAAAATTTTCTACACCCACTTCTATAAAATGAAGAAGTAAGCATTTTAATAATACTACATTTCTTTGTAATCCATTTTTATCAACCTCTCATCTGTACATAAATGTGTTTTGGACTTCATAATTTCTTTCTATCCTGTGGTCATAACTATTTATATTTTCATTGTTGAATACCAATAAGCTTATTTATCAGCAGTGTTGCTAAGAAAAACAGGTAGCCTATGTGAATGCTGACTTTATATCAGAAATTTGGGATTATTTTTAATACCCTATATGGAAATATCCATGGATGAATGTCCATATAAAAGGGTTTTAATTATCTCATAATAATATAATTAGGTTCATTAAGCACCTAACACTAACTTAGAGATAATTTAATGAAACTTCCAAAAAGGCATAGTTAAACTCTAAGTAGATAATAATGCAATAGAAAAGATACTGTTTAAAAGAAACTGACAAAATCCTACATGACGTATTGAATGTAAATTAGCTTTAATTGTAGTTTATTGTCTCATTTTCACAAATATAATCTAATTCTGCTAGAATTTGTTATAACTAAAGTAATTCATTTCTTCAATACAACTGTAAACTTCCCTCATTTTTCTTTTTCCAAGTTAAGGAATATAAACATAATTTCACAAGTATCTGTATGTTTTTGCTAAGTGAAAGTTATTTTCATTATATCAATTATTTCCCTCAGAGGTATGTGAAAGAATAAAATATAATATTAATAATATATCTGTGGTTGTACACAATAAATTATATTATCTCAACATTTAAATTTTAAAAATTAGCAATCTTTCAGATACATTTCAGTAATGGTCACTTTTTTAAATGGATAAAATACAGGATAAATTAAAATCTAGGACTGTGATTTGAAATAGAGTGTAAAATAGTTAAGATTTTTATGATGTGCTTTCTTTCTATTAGACACTAATATATACAAAAAGTACAAAGACTCCACAGAACCAGTAAAAAATTACTCATCTCTTCATTAATAGTCTAAAAACTATTCCTGCTGATCAGCCATTTCAATGATCATTGAAAGAGACATCAGTAGTCTTTCAACATTACACAGCTAAAGCTGAGGAAATAATTTCAAAATTGAAGCAATAACTTAGATTATTTGGGGAACATAATTAACATATAAGTATATCATTTAAGATTTGCTAGCTACATGTAACAGTGCCCTATTAAAAGTACTTTAAGAAATAGTCATTTATTGTCTCAACAAGAACTCAAGTCAAGCAGCCCCATGGTTGATTTAGTAGCATAATAATGTTTGTTCTTCTCTTCTGCTCTGCCACCATTTGGTATGTGATGATATCACTGCCTAAGGCTTTAAGGTGACTATAGCAGCTATAAGTGTCATGTCTTTGCAGAACAACTTTCAAATTAATAAAGAAGCCAGCCTTCCCATGTGTCTGGGACTTTCGGCAGACCCCCAGCTATCTGGCTAGCCAAAACTGCTTCACTTATTTAGTTCACCAGCCAATTATTGGTTTCTCTCTTGAAACACTGATTGGGTGTCATTTTCTTCAGAGAAAAAAATACTATTCCACACTTGAGAAAAATTTGCCTCTTTAGGAAAGAAGAAAGGGATATGACTATGGAAAAAGAAAACACCAATATTTGCCCCCAAAAGAAAAAAAAATTATATGTGAGTATAATTATTTACTTGGAAAATCTGATAAAATTCTGACTTGTAACCAATTCTGAAAGCAAGCCAGCTGAGAAAATTACCCTCTCCTCCTCGAAATCTGAGGCAAGTTTCATATACGGCACCAAGCGTGGTGCCTGTCACCCAGTGCTTATTTGATGAATAAGTGAAAGAGGTCTGCATTTGTTGATTTGCTTTCTCAGATGATGACATTGCAAATGGAGATGACTAGTTGACATTTCTTTAACAAGTCAGCATGGGGACAAACTAGTAATGATGAGTAGCCTAGAGGTGCTGTAGGGTATGGTACTAAAACATGTCAGGGGAACTCAGAAGTGCTTTATTCTCTGTGGAAAGGGATAACATCAAGACAACTAATTGGAAAGATGCTAGTAGTATTTTTATAGTTAGTAAAAGAAGCACACATTCCAAACAAATATGAAAAGCCCTGTTTTATAAGATACTTAACAAAATAAATAATTATTTAAAATATATAAATAGGCCCTGACTGGTAGCACAGTGGATGAGGCACAGCCCTGCGAACCCAAAGGTCACTGGTTCGATTCCCAGCCAGGGCACATAACCAGGTTATAAGCCAGGTCTCCAGCCAGGTCCCCAGCTATAAGCAGATGAAAGACAACCATACATTGATGTCTCTCTCCCTTCTCCTCTCTCTAAAAATAATAAATAATATCTTTAAAAAATAATTTGAGGAAAGCACTGTAATCAATGACCAGATCAGATATACATAGTTATGACAAAAACAAGTTCTAATACAGGAACTTAAATAAGGGAGGGGATGAGAACTCAAACTAATCAAAATATTATTTCCCTCTGATAGTTCTTGAAGGAAAAAAAATGAATTAGAAGTGGAAATGACATTGAAGTGATTCCACAGACTTGAGGTCTGAGAGCTTAAATGTAGGTGGAGTAATGATAGGAATGGTGGAGTAAAAATAGGTGATTCCATGGCAGCTTATGTAAAATAATCTTGTTCTTTTTTCTTATTTCATGTTTCTCTGCTTCTTACTTGAGCCATTGAGATGATAGAGGGCCATCTCAAAATAGAGCCTTTCTTTAGTAAAATAGTTGTAATGAGAACGTGGAGTATTTAATTATTACCTAAAAGCAATGGGGATCCTGCTAATTAACTAGAAAGTCTCTGTCAAGGCAAGGCCTAATTTTGTACAAAGGCTTGAACTCTGTGTGCTTTCTAGAATGGAGTAGCCTTACACCTGGTACCTTTAAATATAGCAAGTTCATCTTGGCTAAAATAGATTTCATTAAGTTCAAGTTAGCACACTCATTTTAGTGCCCCAGGCTTCATGGCTTAAGCAACTACATGTAAGTAGAAGACATTTTCAAGGAGGTAAAGATTAATTATTTTTTAAATTACAAAAAGCTCTCCTGCAATAAGAGGGGGTATGAACTTCCCTCTTACGTAATAAGAACTGTAGCAAATTGTTTAGTATATTTCATCCTATTCCCACCAGCTTTCATTTTAAGGAGTCAAAAGTTTTGCAATACAAGGCAACTGTTAGCTACACAGGAAATTACTTACTCGAGGTAGACATCAAGTATCTTTTAGTAGTTACTCTCGGTAGATAATGGTAAACCATAAGGGCCAGAAGCAGTCCAGAGACATCAACATAGAGGAGTGCTGTAAAGATAGAGTCTCTGTGTGTCTAAAGCAAGACTAGGTGCCCTGGCTGGTGTGGCTCAGTGGATTGGCACCAGCCTGCAAACCCAAAGGTTGCTGGTTTGATTCCCAAGTCAGGTTGCAAGCCAAGTCCTTAGTTGGAAGCAAGTGAAAGGCAACCATACATTGATGCTTCTATCCCTTTCTTCCTCCCTCTCTGCCCTTCTCTCTGAAATAATGAATAAAATCTTTAAAAAAAAAAAAAGAAAAGAAAAGACTAGGAGAAAAATGAACTCCTTTCCTTCATGATAGTGAAGATCATGACCCTTAAAGATTTGGTTAAAAGTTAGGTAGTTACCTAAGCACTTACATCATGTAAGCTCTTCTTCAACATCATGAGATCTGTCATGGTCCAATATATATACTCATGCAAGAGTCTGTCCAGTCTTCTCATAAATACTTCTTTTAAGATCACATGCATAGGGACAATCATTTGACAATATATATGTAACATTTGGAAGTTGTTATGTCTACATCAGATGCTACAGTGTCAGTTGACAGGCTTTGGAAGCCTAAGATAAATGCATGATCACACAGATGAAGACAGAAATATCAAAATTCAAGTGTAGTCAGCTCCTGCTCAATGAGCTATTTGTCACCGTAGAATCTGGTTTCATTTAGCATTGCAATGTCAACTCCATATCTCCAATCATGAAAGCAGTTAAACTTCTACACCATGACTTTATTTGAATCCTAATAAAATACATTTTGTTTTACAAATGGAACAAAAAGCCTTTTGTAAAAGCAACTTCTGAGGAACACTCTGACCAAAAAAAATTTTAAGAATTCTCTCTTATGAAGAAAAAGTAAAAAGCAGTATCATTCTGATGCAAAAAGAACCTCTTTCTTCCCCTCTCCACCCATGATTAAGAGTTGTCCTATCAGAATCTCTTTCAGTCTTTTCCCTGAGACCCTTATAGGGAATAGAAGCAAATATTCCCAGACATCAAAGAGCATATTCAAGAGATTAAAAAGATTAATCATTCCCCTTGCCCTGCAGTTACTCCCCTATAGCAAACATCAAACATATTTGCAGTTCTGAAGCCCCACATAAAAATACCTGAATTCTAAATTAATATTAAATTGTAAATGATAATAAGCAATAATACTAATCATGGTGCTTTCATAAGATTAAGGGCAGGGCACAAAAATACATAATCCTTAACAGTTACTGAAATTGGGATTGAAGTTTATACATAGTGGAATAGCACTCAGCTGTAAAAAGGAAAATTTTACCCTTTGTGACAGTATGGACCTAGAGAACATCATGCTAATTGAAATAAGCCAGTCAGAGAAAGACAAATACCATTTAATTTCACTTCTCCATGGAAACTGAACTAACAAGGAAAATAAAGATAGACAGGTAGCAGGATAACAGCTAAAGGGTGGAGGGCAAGAGGCAGGGACTGAGCAAAAAGAAAAAAGGACTCATAGACATGGACAACAGTGTGGTGATTGCAGGATGGGGAAAGGGGGTTTAAGGGTACTGACTAAATGAAAAAAATACAATAAAAAACTTTTAAATAAAAATAAAATGAAGCACTGCCCCCTTTTAAAAAGTGTGTTTCTGTCAAAAGTATCACTGTTGTTATCAACGTTCAGCTATTTCAATACAGTATTGTTTACTATATTATTATTAATTATGATATTATCTTTTGATAGTAAAATAAGTGTAGAGAAATCACTCTTCCAGTATGGAAGTATAAAAAGCATCATGTCGGAAGAACCATGGACTTGGACAACAAGTGGGATTAATTTTGCAAGGGAGTGAGTGGGGTGGGGAAGGGGACAGAGGGGAGGAAAAAGGGGATGGATGTAATACAACAGCAATAAAATTAAACTAATAAAAAAAGGGAAAAAAGCATCATGTCTGGGCCATGAAGCTGAATCTCTACTGCAACCTAGAGAATGAAATCCTGAATCTGAGGTTCATAGCACCTGGGTGAATGTGGCTTTCTTAACACCCAGGGCTGCAAACACTAAAGTACCAGACTTTCTACTAAGTAACAGTCGTATTTGTCCCTGAGTTTATAACAAATATAAAAAATTGCAAATGACTTACCAGTCAATTTTAGGGAAAAGTTATGTAAATTATACCAGGAGTCCGCAAACATTTTTTATAAAGCACCAGATAGTAAATATTGTAGCTGTGCAAGCCATAAGATTTCTGTCGAAACTACTCAGCTCTGCTGTGGAAGGATGAAAGCAATCATGAAAAATAGACAGATAAACACATGGAATTCCAATAAAACTTTTTAGGCAGTGAAATTTGAATTTCATACCATTTTTAGTTGTCAGGAATTATTCTTTCGAGTTTTCTAGTCATTTAAAACTTTACGAACTATCCTTAGCTTGCAGGCCGTACATGAACACTGGAATGGCCAAAGTCACTCACGGGCTACAATTTGACAAACATTACCTACGGTGGAGGTCCTTGCAGGCTCTGGAGATTTTGCATGTAGCAATGAGTAATTTATGGTTTTCCCTCTGATCTTCTGAAAACCTTGTCTGTCATCCTCAGTATTTGCTGCAAGACTCCATCTTGATTCCACAACATAATCCTCAAAAAAAAAAAAAAATGTTGAAGAATAAGATGTAAGCCTGTTTATGATTTTAAAAATAGGGCTACCTGTATTAGTCTGCAAATACTTTTGTCTATATTTCCTGGTGGTAATACTCTCAAAAATATATATCTTATAGGACTGAGCACAAGGAGGGAAACTAAGCTCCTGTATGCTACTAGCAAGGTCCCAAATATGAATAAAAAAGTTTTTATGCAGATGGAATAACTCAGTGATGGATCCAAACTATACATAGTCAGTCCCCATCTGTGCCTTTCCACCCATCCAAGTATTTTGGACAACTGTGTCACAGTGGCAGTACATGCACAATGTCACTGTATAACAGTCTTATCGGTCTTATCTCATGAAAAATGGGACTATGACCTGAAAAATGCAAGGTAGTCACCTAACTCAGATAGTCACTTAAATATAACTTTGCCTTTTTGTTTCTGGACAAGAAAAGTGCAACAGAAGACACAAAATGAAAACATTCGACAAGCACAAAACAGAATACCACAAAATGTTGGTATTGTTTTCTTTCTGCTTGTCACTAATTTCATCACAGTGAATGGTATTACAATAAAAATTTGATTCTTTTTTGAAATGGCATGCCTTAGATACATCTATTAAAATAGGTGTTTAATTTTGTCTTTGAACTAAAATGTTACCAGCTCAATTAACCATTTCCTAATTTGCTATATATTTGTTTAGAAAGAGTGTATCTAAAGTCAACATTTGTATAATTTGGACCTATTATTTACTTAAAATATATAATAGATTCCAAATCAGAAGATTTATGATTCAAGCTGCCTCATTTTATTTTGGGATCAATATTCTGGTTTAGTAATTATGATTTATATGAAAAGTTGGTCATAAATCACCATTATCTTCCTCTCTAAAACTACATGGATAATGCAGTTGAAGAGTCCAAAAATGTGCTTCTCTACAGCATGGAATTTGTGTAAGTCGGCTTCAATTTGCAGCCCCATGTTTTTTCTCCTTAGAAGCAAATAAGTTAATGGAGGGTAGGAGGCTAAACAACCTTTTCTCTTGGGAATATGATCCATTAAGAAATTCTCCAGAGCATCCTTCAGCTTAGCAGAAGGATTCTGGGTCCTTCCTACCAGTGTTGTGAAGAGGAAGAGTTTAGAGGTTTTCACTAGTATCCATTCTCTTAAACGTTTTTTAGCATCTGCTGATGGGTATGTAGAAAGTCTAATCACATCACTAACACTGCCGAATACTTTCTGAATTTCCCCATGGCACCTGGTAAGTCACAATGCAAATCTTTCTACACAATTTTGGCATTAGAAAATGTTTTTATTGTCGGTGATAACTTTCAATCAGAAATGAAGATACTACTTTTTTCAGTGATAGGCATTCATAAACAACTATGTGCCCTGGTACTTGTCCATGAAGAGCTAAAGTGTTTTTGCAAGTGTAAGGCATGTAGAAAAATAGCTTTCAGAATAGCTTTTAAATTTGCTTTATTCTTTTTTAAATAAAAGCATTCATACAGACAAAGATGGTTCTATTACCTTTTCATGTAATACTTCTCAAAGTCAGAAATAATAAACCCTATTTTTGACAATCACATTTACCAAATTGAGGAATATTTATTGACCACCTCTATGTGCCAACCACTGTTCTAAGCCAGGGGAATAAGGCAGTGAATAAAGAAGACCTGTGCCTTCATGGAGCTTGCACTTTAGTGCAAGGAAGGGGTAGGAAACAGATAAAGGCAAAATAAGTAAGTAAAATACATAGTATGTTAGAGGGTGATAAATGCAAGATGCAGAGAAAAAAGAAAACAGGAATGAGTATACTATTAGGAAGAGGTATAAATGCTGGAATTTTAAACAGTGTAGTCCAGGAAATACACAGTGAGGCGACATTGAAAACTTAACAGTCTTGAATATCCAAGGAAGTGCAAAAGCCCTGAGGCAGAGCATGCCTGGGCCTAAGAGGAACAGTGAAGATGCCAGAGAGTGGCACTACTATGGAAAATGCTCAGGGCCTTGCTAAACTGGGTATCATGGTATATGGCCTTGAAGACCTTTCCATTGCTTTATCCAGAGTGAGACTGGAAGCTAATACAAAGCTGTAAGCAGAGAAGTAACAGCTCTGACATTTCTAACATCTGCTTTAACTGAATCTCTGGCTACTAAGCTAAACCGGGTGTTAGGACCAGGCAGAAACAGGAGTACTGTCATAATCCTGTTAGAAAGCTGGTCACTGGATATGATCCCCAGCGGGAAGATGGATGCAATGCACAGACTGAGAAGCAGAAGTCAGTTCGGTAAGAGGAAAATCGGGAGGGTGTGTGGTCCTAGAGGCAAGTGAAAAAAATGTCTTCAGGAGGAGCTTGCGGTCAGCCATATCAAATTCTGGGAATGAATCAAGAAGATAAACACTTTGAACTTTTTTTTTTACGATTTTATTTATTATTTTTCAGAGAGAGGGGAAGGGAGAGAGGAAGAGAAGGAGAAAGGCATCAATGTATGGTTGCCTTTCACCTGCCTCCAGCTACAGACCTGGCTGGAGACCTGGGTTGCAACCTAGTTATGTTGCCCTGGCTGGGAATCAAACCAGCGATCTTTGGGTTCTCAGGCCGGCGCCTTATCCACTATGCTATCAGCCAGGGCTAACACTTTGACCTTAAAACAAAGAATTTTGGATTTAGCTACTTAGAGCACCTTCAAAGGAGCAGTTTGCCATAGTTGTGGAGAAGAAAGACCATTAGAGTGAGAGGAGATAAACTAGAGATGGTGATACTCTTAAGGGAAGCTGCAAAAAAGGGAAGGAGAGAAATAAGGTAGCCAGAGAAGGAGGTAGAGTGAAGTGATGGAGAGTGGGAGGAGAGATATCATGTGTGTTGAGGGGAGGGGCAGTCTATTACCTAAAGGTCAATCCTAGGGCAACAAAAATCACCATAGATGAATGACCTGCACCAAGGCTGCCTTCTGAAATGATGGTTCTAGACTGTGGTGCTTTGTGAATTACTTAACCCCAAGTTCTCTATTACAGATACTGGGTAGCCATCTTTTATTTTCATCTTTAAGTTTCATTTCTATAATGAAAGGAAATGTTATATTAGATTATCTTTACATGATTTAAACACACTGAGAGGACCTAAATTCCCTAGCACTGGCAGGGAGGGCAAGTGAGGAAAGAGATTTTGCAGGAGGCGCCCTTTAATAAAAAGATATTTTTATCCCAGACTCCAAGGTCTCCTGCAAGGACCCATCCTTTCTAGGATTGCTGTTCGGGACTGCTGGCCTTTGTCACTTGGTGGTAAGAGTTCTTATGTTGATGGTGACTTTAAGTTCTCTGTTCTGTCCAAGCTACAGCCTCTCCCAGGCATTCCATCCTGGGAAGCTGCCTCAGCTCTATTCCTTATGGTGAAACTCCTGAAAGACAAAGTTCACTTTCTGTTGCGTGTTTGTTATGTGACTGAACATAGGGTCTCTGGGCAATCCATTGTTTTGAATTTCAAAGTACATTTTCCCCCCATAGGAACAAAGAAATTTCTATTCATTTAATCAAAGAAAAATTAAATTAGAAATCTACTACAACAACTACTATCCAAGAGAAAGAGCCAAAGAAGCATAAAAGACAAATATGAAATATAAATATATTACGTTGTAAGGTCTGTTATTCACTTCTTGATTCCAGAATTTCAACAAGAGAAACACCAACCTACATATATTTTCAAGATCAATCCACCAACATATCAATATTTACATTATCTAGTCATTTTCTGGGTTGTAGTCTAGTATAATTTATTCTTTTAGTTATATTTACAGAAAGGGAAAATGGGAAATGCATTAATAATCCTATTATTCACTCTCATAGTTCCACATGCTTCTGCTTTAAATGCAACGGTTGTCATTTTTACATTCATTTGTGTCTCGTTCTGATTAATGTTTGTCACTTTAGACAGTAAGCTGATGAGGCCAGGGACATGTTCCCCATCAAGGCACTGATTTATCCTCAGTGCCAAGCACAGCACTTAGCAAATAGAAGTGGTTTAAAAATATTTTTCAATAGATAATAAAGACTGAGAGGAAAGAGGTGAAGAATGAAGAAGTAATGAAAAGGTTAAATGGGGAAAGGGAGGAAGGAAAGAAGTAGCTCTGTGTTGGCTGTTCTATATATGCTACCTCAATTAATCTTCACAAAAATGTAAATATCATCACTTCTATTTTATAGAAGAAAAAACTGAGAATCAACGTGGTTAAGGTCACACAGCTGGCAAATGGGAGTTAGAATATTGTCCTGTCTCACTATCCAGGGCAACTGTCTCTTTCCTTTCTGCCACCCTGGGACCACGAGGGTGGCGATATAGTGGAGAAAGACAATGAAAATGGAAACACTTAAAAATAAGCAAAAATCATCTTCTCTGTCTGCTTTCTAGGAATTAGGCTCAAAATCAACTCTTGGCAACCCCTTTTGATGCCTCCATCCTTAAGCCCAATTGTGTCAGACTTCAGTTTGATGCAATTGCCATCTACATTTTCTTTTTTTTTTTTTAGTATTTTATTTATTATTTTTAGAGAGAAGGGAAGGGATAGAGGCAGAGAGGAAGAGAGACATCAATGTATGGTTGCCTTTCACCTGTCTCCAGCTATGGATCTGGCTGGAGACTTGGCTTGCAACCTGGCATTTTCTTAAACTTTAAAACTCTGTTTTCTATCTCTACACATTGGTGGGGAGGCTCACCCCAGCTTGATATTTAAGAAGACTGCCTTTCACATGGGACACCTATACCTAGGTAAGGTCCTTACAGGTGGCCTTCACAAAATATTGTCATGTGTATACGGACTATAAAGTCTGGGGCCTGGATTTAATTAAGTGAGCCACAATTTGTAAACAAATAATAATGGCTTCGAAATTCTTTCATTGGAAAGGGACAGATATAGTCCCAAGTTGGAAGAAAAATACCTCTTCCTATATCAGTCAAGATACAGATAATGACAAATCCAAACTCTGCCGCCCGCCCTCTGTTCCAGTGGAATTATATTTTCCCATAAGAGTGCTATAGAGCCTCCTATTATAAAAGTGACTAAATCTAAAAAAAAAAAAGTTAAAAGGGCCACTGAAGTTCTATTTTCTGCTCATGTTGCTACCCACTTTGATGACTACAATGACCTGGGATGTTTGCCCTTGCCCTGTGCTGGCTAACTGAGGACTGTGACATGCTCAGAAGTCACAGGATTTACTGTTGCAAGCAAGAAAATCTCTGTAAAATACAGTTTTCATTTATAATCTAGGCTACCACCGCTCTTGAAACCACCTGCCTGTGCAATTGTACCAACCTGCTCACATTCTATTGTGTTTCTCTCAAGGTTTTCCTCCAGACTGAAATAGCATCTAGTAACCCTTTCACCTCACCCAAACCCTGCCTAACCTTTAAGGTGCGATTTAAATTTGACCTTCTTCCACTGAATTTCTATAGCACATTTGGTCTCCCCATCGCATTATTTTTTTAATCCTCAACTAAAGATATACAGTTATTTATTGATTTCAGAGAGGAAGGGGAGAGGAGAGAGAGAAAAGGGAGAGAGAGAGAGATCAATGTGAGGGAAACTATTGATTGGTTGCCTGTCTCCTCTAAGTGCCTCAACTGGGAAACAAGCCATCAACCTAGGTATGTGCCCTGATTGGGAACCAAACCCGCAACCTTTCCACGTAAGAGACAATGATTCAACCAACTGAGCCAGCCAGGGCCTCCCATCACATTTTAGTACTTATTGTACACAGCACCGATGACTGATTCTTGTTTCCTAATGTTTGCAACTTCTTTAGGGATCAGTTCAAACCATATGAGCGAAATGTCTGAGAATTTTTCTGCGCATTGGTCTGCTTCCATTTTAAGAAACAACAAATATATACAGAAAAAGTATGCTTCACCTTGATTTTACAAACAAGAATATTGGGAAAGACAAAGTATGCTAAGTTTAAAGTTTGGGGTTTTTTTCCTGTGTTGATGAGACAGTAAAATTTCTCACTTTACCTCAGATGTATTTTGCGACAGAATGCCAGCAAATTGTCATAGAAGCTGGAATTCTACCATGCTATCTACTACTTTTCAAGAAGGAGAGGAATTGGACTAAATTTAAATTAGCATGACTTTAATAACTGAAGTGTGCATGCCTTCAAGTGAGACTATAATGGGCAAAAAGAAAGAAAATGGCAGGTGCATATGTAAACTTAATAAATTCATTGATGATGGCAGTGGAAAATGGAAATTCATTTTCTTCTGCTTATTCACAGATCCCTTTACTATTTTCCTTCTGTATTTAATGCCATTGATTCATTTATTTTCAGTAAAGTTTAGGATGATATCAATAGTAATCAAGATATATATAAAATAACTCGAAGGATACTGAGTAGTTCACAGATGGAAGTTGATTGACCACACTGCCATGAGTTGATTTCAAAATAGAGATGTAAAATGAAATGCCAAAATTAATCAAAGAGTCAACTAATCCTCATACAAAGGTCACCACTGACTTAAGTTCCACATCACATCAATCCTTTTATTTAAGAGTCTCAAAGGAAACCAATTCTGGGAGCATCAAACAAGGCAACCAGCCAGGAATGTCATTATCCCAAGCAACATTTCCATTGCTTAAAGCTACCTAACTCACACTATAATTTACTTTTTAAGAAATCTTGTTATATTTTTTCTAGATAACCCCAACATGATTTTATTTTCCATATAGTTTGAAGACATCCTTTGTTGGTATTGAATAAGTTCAAGAAAATTATTTTACCAGATTTTTTTTTTCTCCTCAACAGAAAAGGATTTGAGGCAGAGATGAAGGCTAAATTAGCATTTTGCTGAATACCATGGTCAAATTTAACTTAGCCATTACCATTGCCTGCAAAGACCCCACCCAACATGTATTCCTTTGTTGGGGGTATATTGTGACCTCTTGGGTCATTTTTCTTTTCTTTTTTAATTAATATATTTTATTTATTTTGCTATTACAGTTGTCCCAATTTCCCCCCTTGGTCCCTCTCCACCCAGTACCCAATTTCCTCCAGCAATGCCCCCCTTAGTTCATGTCCATGAGTCATACATGTAAATTCTTTGGCTTCTCCATTTTCTTTATTCTTCTTAACATCCCCCTGTCTATTCTGTAACCACCAATGTGTACTTTTTCTTTTTTCCTTTCACATTTAGATAATTCACCATATAATTACCACCTTCTGTCAGCCTTTCAAATCATATTAATACAAAGTTTTCTTTTCAATATTCCAAAATGCCTACATTAATTCATTTGTTTAAAGAATTACTCTTTTAAGTAATATGGATTGCAATATTACCAAACACATGCAAAAATACATTTACACCCATACATATTTTTACACATATTTAAAGTACATACTGGATTTTGAAGAGTTAATACAAAAATTTTTAAATATGCCAATAGTTTACATAATTATTACATGTTAAATGATAGAATTTTAGATATGTTGTAGCAAGATTAAGTAGTTTTTCCTTCTTTAATATTTGTTTTACTCTGGAATACTATTTTTGTGAAATATATCACAGAAATGGTGTATTGCAGAACTCACTTTTGTGAAAGTCATCCTAGAGACAGTGCCAAACCCATAGTAAAAAATGAATTTGGTTTTTGAGTCAGATCCTCCCCCCTCCAATAATAAAACTCAACTTTATTTTAAGCTACTGGAATTACAACTTATTCAGAGTTTTCCATCTTAAATAGTAGATTTATTTATTTATTTATTTATTTATTTATTTAGGCTGTTCACAGGTCTTACTTCTTTCAATACCCTCTGTTTTTCCTCTACATGTGTTTTACAAGTTGAAGCCTTCAGAAATAATGGCACTTGCAGTGCTCAGCCGGTCCCCAGAGTAGAAACTATTATGTCTACTAAGGTGAGGTAAAAAATAAAAATCCCTAGGATTTAAATAATTTTGTAGAATAGTATTCTAGCTACTTTTTTTAACTTGTGGTTGACTTCCTATGTGGTCTTAAACTAACCCCTGAACTATTTAAGAGTCTGTTGAGGTAGAGATTAGGTATGTTCACATTTCAATAATCAAGTTTACTATAGCATTAATTCCTTTTCCCAAGCATCCCCAGTTTGGGGGCCTTCATAACTGGAAATGTATATTTCCATGATTTAGTTGAAAGGGATCTCATCTAATTTGCATGCTAATACGAGAATATATATTTTCTATGTACACGAATCATATAGTTTAGTAGTTTGCAACTTCCATCCAAATTGGTCTTCATTCTCAGTGTCTTTTCTAACCTAAAGATTAACTGATTTCACAACACACCTGTGACCAATTGGTTGCTATTTAAAACATAAATTGCTAACAAAATCTATATATTAAACACCCACAAATAAGCACATATTTTGTAACAGTGAATAAGATAGCATGTCTTCTATGTAATATATGTCCACATTTTCTTACTTTTTTCTTCTTCCTTAACTGCTTTCAATTTATCTGAGTTATTGCAAGTAACCTGATTTTCCCATATTGTGAAATGATTCCAATCTAAGAAAACTTAACCTTCAGTAATGCAGATACAAGTAATATACAAAATTGTACCTTATTTAGTAAAATCTATTTATAATAAGCACTTTAAAGCATTCATAAATTAAAGTTAGTTCTTATCCATTCAGCTACCCTATGTCTTTTGATTGGTGCATTTAATTCATTTACCTTTGTACCTGTTTCTGTCTCTCTGTTTCTTCATCTTCTTAAAGCAGACCCTTTAGCATTTCCTGCATTGCTGGTTTGATGGAGATGTATCCTTTTAACCTTCTTTTGTCTGGGAAGCTCCTAATTTCACCTTCCATTTTGAATGAGAGCCTTGCTAGGTAGAGTATTCTTGGTTGCAGGCCTTTGTTTTTCATTGCTTGAAATATTTTTTGCCATTCCCTTCTGGCATATTGTGTTTCTGTGGAGAAATCAGCTGATAACCTTATGGGAGCCTCTTTCTATGTTATTAGCTATTTCTCTCTTACTGCTTTTAGGATTCTCTTCTTGTCTTTGAAATTTGCCAATTTTCATTATGATGTGTCTTAGAGTGGGCCTCTTTGGATTCATCTTCCTTGGGACCCTCTGTGCTTCCTGAGTTTGCATGACATTTTCCCTCCTCAAGTGAGGGAAGTTTGCTGTCATTACTTTTACAAACAGGTTTATTATCCCTTGCTCCTCCTCTTCTCCTTCTGGTATCCCTATGTTATGGATGTTATTACATTTCATGTTGTCCTGCAGCTCTCTTAAAATCTCTTCATTCTTTTTCAGTCTTTTTTCATTTTGTGGCACTGCCTGGGAATTTTTTTCTACATTGACCTCCAGCTTGATGATCCAATCCTCTGCTTTCTCTAGCCTGCTTTTGATTCCTTCTATCGTGTTCTTCAATTCAGAAATGGTATTCTTCATTTCCTCCTGGTTCTTATTGATGGTTTTGTTCTCAGTAAGTTCCTTATAGCTTTCCTGGAGTTCTTTGTAGTTCCCATGTAGTTGTTTGTAGTTTTCCTTGAATTCTCTGAGCTCATTGAGTTTCTCTATCATTATTTTGAATTCCATGTCTGAGAGTGTGCTTGCCTCTATTTCATTTTGCACTCTTTCTGGGGATTCCTCCTGTTCATTTGCTGGGGATTTATTTCTTTGTTTCCCCATTTTAGGTGACTTGTTTGTTTCTGATTCTTGGATTGGTCTGTTTTGACTTACTGTCTTAGTGGTGTGACCTTCTGTGGTGTGACCTTCTGTGGTGTAGAGGTGCACTTTTTTTTACCTCCTGGATTTGTGCTTGGTGACGTCAGCTCATGTCCCAGTCTGGGCCTAGTCAGCCAGTTGGAGACTACCAGAGATCCACTGTCTTTGTCTCCTTAGCAGTTAATCCAATCTGTGATCAGTCTAATCCAGTCTATGATCAGTGGTCAGTTTTAGTCACCTCTGGTGGGGGAGGGTGCAGATGAATTCAGTTGTTAATCCAATCAATCTGTGATCTGAGGTCAGGTTTAGGCACTGCTGGGTAGGGTGGATTAATTCCTATGGGTGGGGCTGTGGCTTCCCCTCAGGATCCCCTCCCTTTGGAGAAGAGTGGTCTGCTGGCTGTATGGGGGATGGGTCAGCCCTGGACTCATGGGCTGCTCCCTCAACTCTCCCCCTAAAGCCACTGACCCTCCTTAGGTGTCTCTAGTCCACTGTGCCCTCCCTCTGCAGGAGCCCAGGGGAGGTGGCTGCCACTATATTTTCATGCGTGGTCCTTTTAAGAACTAGGTGTCTCTGTCAAGCCAGCTAAACCTGGCGGCTTTTTGCTTTTCATAGCTGGGTGCTGTTTTACTATCAGCTGTGTTGCAGTAAGTTGGGAAGCCCAGCTGGGGGGTTAGATCCCACCCTCTTCAGGTGGCACCCCAGCTACTGAGATGTTTCTCTGTCCCTTCAGCCGCTGCCCACGGGAGCCCCATCAGCCTCTCGCAGTTCCGCACTACCTACCTGTCACGTTGTGATGAATCGGCTCTTCTGTTCTGTCCGTGGTAATAAGACTTCTCTCCAGTTGGTGTTCTGTTGGTTATTCTGGATGATTTCTCCCCAATTAAGTTGTAATTCCAGTTTGGTGTTGGGAGGAGATTGTGTATCTCCACTTATTCCTCTGCCATCTTGGTTCTTCCTTGAATCTTTTTTCAATATTAAAGTTTACCTTGTTTCAGAACTGTGTGGATTGAACTTAAATTGTCTTGCTTGATGATGAAGTAAAATGCTTGTAGGTTATTAAGCAAGTATAACTACTTAAATATTTGAAAAATCTAGAGCCACATAACATTTGCAAATAACAACAGTATCCTTTTTTTAATCTCGAGAATATTCTGTTTTATAGAGCTTTTACACTGCTGAACAGTAAAATTAATCATTTTTCACCTAGGTAAAGATTGTATTGAGGGGATCAATCTTCCCTAATCACTGATAAATGAGTGAGTTTGCATTCTAATTACAGATATGGTTTATGTGTTTTCTCCTTTTCAATGAGATTACTATGCAGTAATCAGAGGACAGCTTTTTATACTACAACTGATAATTTTTGCATTACTTAACTATGCGTCTTCCCAGTGTTTCTGCTTAGATGGGTAAAATAATTTCCTTTTAGATCTGTTTAGGTGTGGGAGGAATTTTTATTATAATTATTTGTTTTAAAGGCTAAAAAGGAGCTTAAAGATATATTTTTAAAAACACCAAGATACCCCATAATAATGAGTCCCTAGTCCAATATGCTACCAGGTTTTAAGAACATTTGCAAAGTCTGAATTTTTGCTTTATGCTTGAATATATAAGTCATGCATGTGGTGATGTACAGATTATTCTTTCGAGAGGTTTCATAAAAATGTGAGAGCATGTAAAATGCAAAAGATTAAGGAGGCGGTAGATTTTTTTACCTCAGTGGACAAACGCCAAGAGAATGAAAAGTAGCAGCTGAGAGGCTAATGACAGCAAAATGGTAAGAACAACAATCAACAAAGTTGTGGAACATGGTTAAAGTGGAAGTAGCTTGTCGTTAAAAAATAAAATATAGTCAGCATGGTCTGATAGGAAAAACACTATTAACATCATGTATCAATGGCTCTCAGACAAAATTACTGAACAGTTTAGAAAATAATAAAGACATTTTTATTTATTGCTCACTCAATTATGGTTGTGGATTTCTAAAATGTCTCTATATTTATACCTTGAAAAAACATCAAGGAATAATTATTTCAATTTCCCACAGTCCTCGTATTTTAGGGAAGAATATTTGGTTATGTCATTTACATATATTTGGGGTTGCTGGTCTGTCCTAGGGCAGCTATTGCAGATTACTTAAGAGCAAGCAGGCCAGAGTCTGGGTTTAAAGTTTCAGTTCTACTGCTTGGTAGTGGTGATAGTCTAGACAATATATTAAAACTCTCTGTGGCTCATTTTCCCAACTTGCTGAATGCTTATGATGGTGACAGTAGTAGTAGTAGCAGTACAAATCTATCTTATAAGATTGTTATAAGGATTAAAGAGATAATATATGTAAAACAATAAGAAACAATACCTAGCACCTATGATGCTCTCAGTTAATGTCAGCTATTAGTGATTACCATGAGTTATAACCTAATTCACATACTATCTCAAGTTGAAATAATGAATAAAGTTGTTCTTGCATAAAATCATTTACTGTATCCCTACTGGTCCCAGGCAATAGATTAATTGCCTAGACTGTAGGTTAGGTTTCTAAAATTACAATTATCTTATAAAAGGAATTTGATATTGAAATCTGACATGTATTTCTCCCTCACCACCAAAAAACGGTTGTGTTCTTTGGGTTCAAAACTGGAGAAACAAGAAAATACAACAATGATTCACCTGTACTTCTAGACACTTAGCTTTTTATTTGTTATTTTCAAATTATAAGAGGAAGTTTATTTAGAAAGTTATAGAGGTAGTAGAAGTGAGCCTGCTGAGTTCCATAGGCTCAGGAAACATGCTACAGAGGCAGAAGAAGAACCCTTAGAACATAGGAGAGAGAAAGGCAAAGGCAAAGTTCCTGGAGGAGGTGGAGTGAGGAGATGGTGTAGCTATGCGCCCGAGAGGGAAAGCACAGGCTGAGTTCTTCGTTTCAAGGGTTCTAAAAGCTGGGAGTTTAGGGAAGGATCACAATAGAATATTCATCAGCTTTATGCTGATGTGCCAAAATGAGATTTATTCCTTTTACTTCATCTGTTCTTTGATGTGACTGGCACAAAGGGCACTGTTCATCTATTTCCTTAAGTAAGGTGAGTTAAGTTATTTACCCTCTGGTCTGGAGGAGAATTATAAACCATTTACTCTTAAGTGTCCTTGGTTAAGAAAGATAGAGTTTTGTGATTTACTAGGTGATTGTTATCTTTTGGAGTCTCATAGTCATGCTTTCCAGTTTGTAGCATAACAGACATCCAAAGTACTGAAGCTTATCAACTATGGCCAAAATATTTAACTCTTAAGTTCACCTGTCAGTACCAGGCTGTTTCTCTAAGTGACTTTTATCAGCTTCCAAAGTCAATCTTAATTCCGTAAAGCTTCTGGTGGCATCCACAGTCTAGGCACATCTCTCTAAATCATGACATTCCAGTCAAAGTCTTGGTTAATGAAACCACAATTGGAAACTGGTTTTATGTGTCCTATTATCAAGAAAGCCTGTTCTTATTTGATTCATGCAAACAAGCATATCACCATAAAAATAATAATATTCATTCATTAAGAGTTGCCCAATTCTGGAAGAATTAGAGAGAGAAACTATAAATGCTTCAATATTTTTAATGAGAGTATAATCTACCAAATTGCTCTAGGGCAAAAAATTTCCTTATAACTGGAAAACAAATAGATTTAAAAATCAGCAATATTTTTTTAAAGTCATGAGAATAATAATTACCTTCAGCTTATTCAGTCCCATATCATCAATGTTTATTAATCCTGATTATTCACCAGTATTTCCATGAATCCAGTTAGTGTTTAGAATTCTTTAAATCTTCATTTAATTCAAAGATATGATCTGCTTAAAAATCTGTAACTTAAAGTATGTCAGAGTCCTTACACCAAAATGCTGCAGGTTCAATCCCTGGTCAGGTCATGTACAACCAATTGATGTTTCTCTCTCATATCAATGCTCCCCAATCCCCTCCCCAATCAATAAACATATCCTGGATAAAGGTTTTTTTTTAATTGGCAATTATCAAATAGTCACAAGGATCTGAAGTACAACATAAGGAATATCATCTATAATATTGTAATAATATGTATGGTGTCTTCAGGTGGTAACTAGACTTATCCGGGGATCACTTTGTAAGTAACATAAATGTCTAACCACCATGTTGTGTACCTAAAACTAATATAATATTGAATATCAACTATAATTGAAAAACATTAATTTTAAAAAACATGCTAAATAACCAAAATGACACAAAGAAATATTTCTCAGCTTTAAAAAGCAATGAAGCCCTAGCTGGTAGCACAGTGGATAAGGCGCTGGCCTGCAAACCCAAAGGTCGCTGGTTTGATTCCCAGCCAGGGCATATAACCAGGTTGCAAGCCAGATCTCCAGCCAGGTCTGTAGCTGGAGGCAGGTGAAAGGCAACCATACATTGATGCTTCTCTACCTTTCTACCTCCCTCCCTGCCCTTCTGTCTGAAAATAATAAATAAAATATATTTTTTAATCACCATGATAATGCCAACTGCATTATATATATATAACAATGAAATTCTGATATGTGCTACAATATAGATGAACCTTGAAAATTTTATACTAGGTGAAATAAGCCAGACACAAAAAGAAAAATATTATATAATTCCACTTATATGAGTTATCTGGAATAGTCAATCAAAAATATAATAGAGACTATCAGGAGCTGGAGAGAGGAGGAAATGAGTAGTCATTGTTTAAGGGTACGGAGTTTCTGTTTGAGACCAGGAAAAAGTTCTAGAAATGAATAATGATGAAGGTTGAACAGCATTGTAAATGTACTTAATGACACTGAATGTACATTTAGCATGGTTAAAATTGTAAATTGTGTGATAATGTATATTTACTACAATAAACTATTATTTCCTTAAGATTTTATTTATTTATTAAAGATTTTTTTAATTAAAAAGCATCTAAAATGAAAAAAGACTAGTTGAGATGGGAGGTGATTAAAGTCTAGCAAACGAAAAAATGGGATGAAATCAATGAATATTATATCCAAACTACGGCTCTATTTTCATAGGTAGAGGAAATATTCATTTATTCAAAAGTATTTCTTAAGCTCCTAATTTGTATGAATCACTGTGGTAGATTCAAAAGACACAGATAAACAGCTCAAAGCTGGGCTCAAAAGGAACTAGTACTAAGTAAGGAAGGTTTAAAGTAAATTAATAATGACAATATAGGGTAAACACATTAAACAGAAATATGACTATGTTGTTATGGGGTCAAAGAGCTGAAGCATAGAAGAGGAAAAAACGTTATTAAGCTTAGGAACATTTCCAAGCAGAGATGAGAATCAAAATTAATCAAGAACAAATGAGCTTTCCGAGGCAGAGAGACAGGCAAGGCAAACAATGATGCTGTCACCAAAAGAGCAGAGACCACTGAAGGAGAAGGTGGAGGCGACAGGTTGACATTTGAGGTGGGGTAGTTTAGTCTTAGATTTGTGAATTTTTTTAAACAATTACAGAAATACAACTACATTTCAGGAAATAGAATGTACAATTATGAGTCATGAGAAAATAGGGAGTATGTAAAGAGGAAGAAACTCAAGATAGAATCCTAAGAAAAACAGTATTTCACGCATGCTAGCAGAAAAGATACAAGGGAAAAAAAATGTTGGGTGGCTACTAAGTTGGGAAAACCAGGACTAAAACTCTCATGGAATCTTAAGAGTTTAGAGAGCTTCAGAGACAGTATTAATGACAATGTTAAATGCCAAAGATTTGGGGGAGGGGGGAAGGTCAGAAAAGCCTCATGAAACTGAATATGGAGAGTAAGTTTAGATTAATTCTTGATAAAGTTTCTCTCTAAAGAAATGGTGATAAATAGGACAGTAAAATAGATGGACATTGAGAGGTGTCTTTTTTAATGGAAATATTTTTATCATACATATTTACTGCAGATAATGAGCCCATAGAAAGAAATGTTTCTTATGGGTAATTCATAGAAGGGTGATTACTCTTTTAGAAAAGAACACTTGCAGCCCTGGCTGGTAGCACAGTGGATAAGGCGCTGGCCTGCGAACCCAAAGGTCGCTGGTTTGATTCCTCAGCCAGGGCACATAACAAGGTTGCAAACCAGGTCTCCAGTCAGGTCTGTGGCTGGAGGCAGATGAAAAGCAACCATACATTGATGTCTCTCTCCCTCTCTGCCTCTCTCCTTTTCCCTTTCTGGAAAAAAAAGAAAGAAAGAAAGAAAAGAATGCTTGCAAAGTTATCAGTGTCCATACTAATTCTTTCCCCCTAGGTATCACTGTGTCTTATTGAAGCTATATGGAATATTATCCCATGTTCAGTGCCAGCCTGTTCAATTTACAAAGCCACGTTTTTATTTGTGGCCATCATATAAATCCATGACATGATAAATTAGCTATCTTCTAGTTTTTCATTGCTTGAAGTGAATATTCTATTTGGATATGATATAGAACCATGACAGAAATTATAATTAACACATTATCACCCCTATCAACATGCAATTTTTGAACACTTATAAAACAAAAAAATTGATTTTTTAACAGTTAAGGCAGCAATTTTAATCAATTTGGTGAGGTTGTTAATGAAGCAAAGAAATGTTGAAATCAATTTCTTCAGTTCTGTAGATATAGCACAAAACTGTCCTGAGATGATTAAGATTCATTTGCTCATTAACTATTTATAAATATAAAAAGTACATTGGTTCCTACAGAGTTGTGAAGGGAACAGCAGTAACTAACAAATAGGGTAAAACAACTTTATAAAGCTTATTATAATCTGTATCAAGATTAGTTTGGCCATACAGCTTCAGATAAACATATATTTAACCCTTACAGAAAGGAGAAGTAAAGGTGGGAAGTAAAAGACTCCCCAAAGTCTTTAAAGACCCAGCTTTCTTCCAGATCGCTGCTTCTCCATCCTTAGGATGTGGCCCTTGTCCTCAGGATGTGGCCAAAGAAGGCTGCTAGCATTCCTTCTACTATATTCATGTTCCAGGCAGTAGATAGGGGAAAATAAAGATGTTCCTTTTCCTTTTTAAGGATAGATCTCAAAAGTTACTGCCAACATTTATGCATATATTTCACTGATCAGAGCTTAGTCACATGATAATATCTAGTTGAATATCTGTAATGAATAGTAAAAAAAAAATTTTTTTAAAGAATTGTAGTTCTATTCCTAAAGAAAATATATATTAGCTACATTAGCTATAATAGCAATTTCTGCTACATGGTTCCATTCACAGTGAAGATTTAAAGCTTACAAAACTCCCTCTTTGCCCAGTGAGCAATGGGACAAGAAATAAAGTAGGCACTAGGCAAATTGAGGATGGAACTTAGGGTGCCTAATTGGCCATATGCCAAAAGAGTGTTCATCTTTCTACATCAGTTGCCTGGGAAGTTATAGTAGTGCACTTCGTGATTGTTCACTGTCTTAGCTCTGCTTATACAACTCTAATATATGCATGGAAAAAGTAGAAAACAGCCTCAAGTGTGGAATGCGTCATCTAGCTGTCCTAATCAGTCCAGTGATCAGGGGCTCAAATGGCATGGCTGAGAAACTGAGGAATGGCTGCTGTCAAAGGGAGAAAACCTGTGAGTGTGAGTGAGATTTTCACACAGGCCAGCTTTCACTGGCATATGGGCTGGCCACAACCACCACTGCAACCAACTACCAACTACGTGTCAAATTGGCCACAAAGTGGTGGCCACCCCTACCCTTCATCAGCAACCTCCTCCAGGAGTTATCCAAGGTCAGTGTTCTTCCATTCTTACTCCTCCATGACAGGAGTCAGCGTTTAGACGTCGCCTTCCAGATGGTAATGTTCAGGATGCTGGCACAGTGCCTTTCAAAGGCTGTGAACTCTAGTGGAAAAAAATTACCTAATATTGAAGTGATTTTTTTCACCCTTTGTAGTTAAAACAACTGGGAGCAATGTGGCTATGTTGACTGAGTGCTTGGCTGCCCATCTGTCCCTCTCGATACCTAGAAGTGGAAAATGACATGAGCCCACTCGCCTGCTGTAATATTCAGAACAGTTATCATACAGCACTAGAACCAAATTAGTGCCCTAAGTTCAAGAAAAGAAAGTGCATCCCCAGAGTGAGAAACTGGATATTTATTAGAGGTATGTGGCACTTGAAGGAGAGAAAGTGCTGATACATGGCAGGTGGCACTGGTCGCACTGTGGTGTCAGCACTGTCACAGCAGCAGGTCAGATCAACCTTGCACAGCAATCGACAAGGGCTCTGACTTGGCTGGCACCATGCCAGGTGCCAACCGAAGCCTGTCTTGTAGCCGTATAAAGTTGCTTTATTTCACCACTAGCCTAGTACACGCGGATGTCTCATGTAACGTTTGACAAAAATGCCATGTTCATTTTAGGAAGTCATCCACATCTCTAATGGTTTCCTGGGCACCTTTCTAGTGCCAATAATAAAAATAGCAACAGCTAACACTTATTGAGCCTTTACTGTATGCCAGGCACTGTACTAAATTTATATTCATTTTATCTAACATAATAATGACTATTGGCCAAATGCTATCCAGTTTTGTCTACTTTCCTTCTAAATAGAATCCTGATTGGAAAAGTCTAGATAAAGAATATTACATTTTATAACCTCTCTCTGTTTATTCAAGAAGAACAAAATCATTATCAATGTAATAAACCATACCGTAGCCAAGAAAGTTTTTAGAAAGAGAAATTTCTAAAATATCAGAATTTCAGAATAAATTCTGGTTTGTTTTTAGATGATGCATTATTTAGAATGGTAGAATTCCCAAGATTTATTTTTTCTAGAAATCTTAAGAAAATCCTTTAAAACCTTTAAGTTCAGTTTAAAATACAGAAATAGTTCCTAAATCTTTAAAGCCCTGGTCAGATGAGCTATTTTTCTTGTAATGTATCAATTCCTGCTCAATGAGAAAATTCACAGTCCTGAGTATTTATGTACCAGGTGTCTGTTTAAGAAATATTTAATAGCTATCCACTAGATCATTGATTTCAATGGCAAGTCATAATCATTTCACAGATAGTAAGAAAAGCAACAATATAATAAGGGCAAAATATAAGGAATGTCTAAATGCCCACATTTTATAATCTTATGTATGTCAAACTTCAACAAAATTGATAAAATATTTGCTATTTGTAGTCAACCAAGACCTGGGTTAAATCCTGTTTGCCCCTTATCATAAGTGTAAATTGCTTAGTTTACCTAAGTTTCATTGTCCCTAAGTATATTATACTACACTGCACATAGATTAGAAATAACATATACAGAACACAGCAGGTGCTATTGATAACTAGTATTATTGTCATTTTCTAGTTTTTAAATCTAAGTGAGATAAAAAGTAAATCTTTTCAAATGAATGAGCATGGAGAGTAAATTTAAGCCCTTTTTTAAAAAAGGAATTGATGTTTCCATTTTTAAATATTGCCTATTGATGTTCTCTTTTGGAATAAAATAATGTGAAGTATTAGATTTGAATTTACCAGAGGCAAGTACTTTATTCTCAGAAACAGTATTAGGTTATGTCTGGGATCCTTGGACACTCTCAAAATAGAAAAAAAAAAAAAAACAATGGAAGAAACTCAGGGACTCCGGTTGTCTTCACACACCTTTCCTGGAACCTTGAGCAACATTACTTCTAAGACCTCAATGACATTAACTTAGAAACAAAGGACTGAATTAGACCATCTGTATGGCTTCTCATACCCAGTAGTCATGTGTTAAATTCATTAAGTACAAAGTCATGTATTAAATTCCATCAGCAGAAATGAATTCCTTTGGCCTTAGATATTGGCAGGCAATATGTTATTACAGAAAGAATGTACAGTTTGAAGTCAAGCAAAGCTGAGTTCCAATCCAGCTTTGCTTTCACATTATGCAACCTTTAGCAAGTTACTTACCTTCTCTGAGGCCATATGTTTTCTCACTTGTAAAATGTTAATAATAGCCGCCTGCTTGGGACATTGTGAAGATCAGAGATGTTACAGGTATTCAATCATTTGGCACACAATTAATCTTAGCTATCATTTTCCAGGATCCTCCAATGAAAATGCAAATTCACAAGGAAGGAGGATTTTTCAGGTCATTTTTGGTTGCCAGGAACAGAAAGCCACTCAGAAATATGATGTGATGAGAAATGTGAAGCAGCACTGTTACAAGGTTAGAGATAATTTCATGGATCTCAAGACAGAGGATTTGCAACTGGGAATAGAAAAAGAATGAAGGCTTCTCTCTGCTCATGTGGATGTGTCCTTCTATCAGAGCTTCTGCTCTATTTCTGTCTCCTCTTTTTTCTCATTCCAGCTCTAATACCCACAGTTGCCTCAACCTCCTACAGTCTCTCTTATCCCCACAGATGGTCCCTTACTTACTAATTTCTAGTTCACTGACAGTTACAGAACGGAAGGTCCAACCGGAGGATGGTGTCATGCTGTCCATTAACCATTTCATAGAGTTAGCCTATAGGAAGATACTTTGGGAGGGGTATGGAGCAGAGGCTAGTGATTCAACATAAAACTAGTAAAAAGGGGAATGTGAAAAGCTTGTTACTACATTAACATTTATTTCCTAATGTAGGCTGTATAGAGTTGGACTAGGAATGGTTACAGCTTTTGTAGAGGCTGAAGCTGACATAATTTTCAGGCCCCTCTTCAAGACAAAGAAATGAAGTTATGAATATAAAATGTCATAGAAAGGTAAATGTTTATTTAGAATTAGAAAACACAACAAATTATACATTTTAAGAAAGTCGAACAGCACTATAAATGTCACAAGACCAGAAAATATTTCTATGAATTAATTGCTTACCACACATCTGTAATTCCCTTATCTTTTCTGGTTACATACTTGCTGCACAATAATAATATTTGTAATATTTTCTATAGAGTGACTATAAACATAATCCAGTCTTTTCTATAGTATGGTCAATCAAAATTTGTTTACCTCTAATTGATAGTTGAGATGCATAAAACAGATATATTTATTGTTTGTGGTACTATTACAGATTTGTTTCCTAAAGACAAAAAATTATCTTTCTGAATGTGACACTGTACAATTCTATTTTAAAATTCCCATTAAAAGTGTATGATGCAGTGTACCCTGCATTACCAATTCTACCCCTGATTGAAGACTTGTCTTTTGCCTTGATGTTAATTAGAACTGAATCTCTTGCTTACCAGTTTACACAACTGATGATTGGAAGAATTTACCTCAGACTAGCTTCTGGTTAGTCTAAGGAGAAACCCAGCTGTTATCAGTTCCAGATGGTGCAGAACACATTTTGTATTGGTACAGATTTTGCCTTGCACATTTGGGTCACATAGAGGGCCATAGATGGATTCTTGAAAATAATCCCCACACCAAGACAGTGATAACAATAACTATTCATGGAAGTAACCACAAATCACATAAATGTAGCCCATAAACTTAAACTAAATAAATGCCCAGCTTAACCCTTTCACCAGATCCCAAAATGTTGCAACATTCTTCGTCCATAGTGCAAATATGAAGGAGGGAAAGTTGATGTGGAAGGAGATGAAAGCACTAACTACAATATCTGACTCAGGAGAATTAAACAAATACATATGTGACACTGAACACATTGGTAGACTGCCGCCTAGGTCTCTGAAGTTTATGCTTTGCTAACTGCCCCTAAATGGGGCAAACAAAGAACCGTAAAGCACTCAGTATGCTGCTGACAGATAGCAAGCCAGGCTGACACAGGGGGACATGATTCCTGAGGGGTCCACTGGAGGGTTCCAGGAGATCAGGAGACAGGAGAATAGACCATGAGAGAATTACTGCCGAGGTGAGTGGCAGCCAAGACCAGCTCCACCTCCTAAAATATTGTGCTCAGGGATGGTTCTGCATTTGCTTATCCCTCCCACGCATTTCAGCTTTAGCAAGAAACTAGTTAACTTGACCTTCGACCTGCAATCTCATCAGGCAAAATGACGCAAGAGGTTGTTTTCAGATAAAAGAGGCAAATGGGAGACACCAATTCCATGACTGGCAGAAAAGGAAAGAGAAAAGTAACAACTTGAAGGGAAAAACACTTTATTTTTCATGTCCATAACTTCTTAAATTCAATTAACAAGGAGAAGAAAACTAACGACAGCAAGGAAAGACCTTCACTAGCTTTCTTTATTTAAACCACTGTTGTGCCGAAGGGGAGGTAGGTTAGTACAACACAATGAAACCAAACTGAGTCAGAACACAGATTCAGATCATAACCCACAGGCATCCCAGATAAATTCATTAGGAACTGATAGGAGTGTATTAGAAAGAGCTATACCAGGAGAGAGGATTAACAGAATGGAATTGTGATTGCATGCTTAAAGGTCAGCTAAATATCATTAAATGAGCGATTATGTTGACCATGAACTTCCTAGAAAAATATTTGCACACACATTGCCAGATACCAATGGTTGATGGGAACAAGATGTCAGCCTCGTAACAATGATAAAAGCTACTCATTATTATTTGCTATTGCCAGGACTGTGCTAATGTTTTGTCATCATACGTACCCACGCACCCCCTAATCACATAATATGATGCCTGTGAGACAGGTATTTTCACTTCTTCCCTTTCCCAACCTTATGTCTCTACTTAAAGATGTCATCACCCAAAATAAATTTTCTTCCCAAATTTTCTTTTGCAAAATAGCCTTGTGTTTCTTCATAGCACGTATCATAATGTGTAATAATGCATTTATTATTTTGTTATTGGTTTCATTTCTGTCTTATGGACTACCGTGTATGTTCCACAGGATAGAGAAAGTCTACTGCATTCTTCATAGTATACCCAGTAGGCTCAATAAATATGAGTTGATTAAATAAACAAATGATGAGAAAAATGAGGCTTAGAAAAATGTGTTGAGGCCATGGCTAACTGGTAGAACATGATTTAAATCGACCTCTTGGCCACTTCAAAGCCCTAAAACTCTACCACCATAGTGGTTAGGGGAACGTGATACCATGCCAGCTGGATGACACCATTTTCAGGGCCTATTGCAAAAGGAAAATGAGAACCCTGTTCAAAAAGCAGGGGGGAAAAGTACCATTAAAGACATTCAAATATAAAGTTTTATCATTTCTTCCATAGCTTCCCTTCATTTGTCATACTTTTGTTCACTACTTAATGAGTTTCTAAGTAAGGAAAACTTAAAATTTCAAATTCTCACCATGAATTTTACTTTTCATCTTTTTATTATGCAATACCAGCTTCAAATGCAAATATAAAGATTCACCTTGAGTGCAGAATCACCAAAATTACACAAGTCATATTTCATAACTCACATGTGCATATGAATTTTGGTCTACTAGAACAGTGGGCTCTGGCTGGTGGCTCAGTGGGTAAGGCACCAGCCTGTGAACCCAAGGGTCACTGGTTCGATTCCCCGGTCAGGGCACATAACCAGGTTGCAAGCCAGGTCTCCAGCCAGGTCTGTGGCTAGAGGCAGTTGAAAGGCAACCATGCACTGATGTCTCTCTCCCTGTCTGCCTCTCTCCCTTCCCCTCTCTCTAAGAATAATAAATAAAATCTTTTAAAAAAGACAAAACAGTGGGAACACTGCATCAAATTAACTCAATTGTTTTCATGTCACTTTGTGATTATGCCACATTATACCAACATTATTTACCTTAAGCTTGCTGATGAGCAAGAAAGAACTCAAAGAAGAAGGAGCTATGGATTGCCTGTCTTTCCCTCTTCCTTCTAGGTCATCATTTTCAACATAAGTGGCTGGCAAACCGTAGAAATTAATAGGAGTAAAGAGGAAGTGGTAGAGGGTCTTAGGTTGTTCCCGTTCGTTAGAATGCTATTCCTTCTTTCTGTGTTTAAAGCAAATTCTGGTTCCAGAAGAAAATATGGCTTTTCAGCACCCCACTTACTCTGGTTTATCTTGTACTTTCTCTGCATCTTGTTGAGCTCCTTCAGATGGTGAGTCCCCCAGAATCCTGTGCTCAAGGAGGTTCAGAATCTCACATGCAAATGAAGCAGCAGATTTGTGCCCTGTGCGTCTCCTCTACTCATGTACACATGTTGTCATTCCACAGGATTTCACTGACAAAACACAAATCAGAGATAGGATTATTAAGAATTTCAATAACAGAGTATTAAACCAAGCAGGGGGCCTTTGTGAGCATGTGATTCTGTACTGCTACACAGGTCACACATCTCTGAAGCCAACCTGAGTACTGTCTTAATTTACTGTGTGCTGCTGCTCTGTTCCCAACGGTACTAGATCCAAACTCCAAATTCGCAGAAATGAATCATATTGTAATAAGACAAAGTCACCTGGTTTCAGTACACAGTGAGGACAGTGAAGGATGACAAATAGTTCCCAAGGGCTTTTTCAAACTTCTATAGTAACAGGTACAGGAGGAGACACATATGTTGGCACGCCAGGACTAAGGAATTATTTTTATTTGCAGATATTTATAATTGCTTTGTCATTGACTAAGCTATAAAATATTCAAATGTTAGCAGGGAACAGGTAATGTAGTACAGCAATATTTTCTCCTGTACTTTATTATTAAAATTGAATAAAAGTTAAATTAGAGAGTAGTGCATTTGCAAATATTTTAGCCAGGAGGACATTGTACTCTTCAGCTTCTTTTGAAGGGAGAGACAATCATAGACAAGATCAACCACCTTCATAGTTCTTTGGATATGGGTTGATTTCGCATTTTTCCTGTAGTTCCTCCCCAGTTCTGCAGGCATATGATCTAACAACCATTTCAAAAACAAGTTTTCTTGGTTACCATCACAACTCAGACCTGCCTTAGCTTACGGAGCCATTCTAAGATTGGTGCTTAGACTGTATCAAGAAAATTAACAAATTGAGATTTTTCTGGGCTGTTTAACAGATGAGAAAACAGTCTCATGAAGGATAAGAGACTCACACAGCTGGTAAATAGCAGCATTAGAAATTTGCACCCAGGGCTGGCAGAGTATGTGTTTTTCTTTTTTTTTAAAGATTTTTAGTCATTATTTTGAGAGAGCAGCCAGGAAGAGAGGAAGAAAGGGAGAGAAACATCACTGTGTGGTTGCCTTTCACCTGCCTCCAGCTGGGTACCTGGCTGGAGACCTGGCTTGCAGCCTGGTTATGTACCCTGGCTGGGATTCAAACCAGCGACCCTTGAGTTTGCAGGCTGGTGCCTTATCCACTGAGCTCCCAGCCAGGGGAGTATGTGCTTTTCACTCAGTTCATTCTCAATGAGCTCATTAAAGGAAGAGATACAGTAATGGTAATATTGAGTATCTGTAGGCTTTTGTAAACTAGAGCCATTACGTTCCTTTCTTCATTCTGATTTTTACATTTACGTTAGTCAGTTAGCTTTATTAGTTCTTATGCATTAGGGGTCACATTAATTTTTTTGGCTTTCTACGCTCTTTCTTAGTTTTTTTTTTTTTTTTCCCCTTCTCTGCCACAATTCAGTTGAAACACCAACTCTAGGTCCCTGCAGTGATGACCAAGCTTAAATTTCCCAGATTCAGGATCTATCCCAGCTTGCTTCTCGAAAGATTTTGGCTTTATCTGCAAGATCCAAAGTTATATTTATATAACTGATTGGTTGATAAAATAAAAATGACAAAGAAGAGTTATAAATTGAGAAATGTCATATTCTCACACCAAATATGTGGATTTTAGTATTTAATCAAAGATTCTAAGAAACTGATTTCCTTGTTTTAGTGCCTATGTACAGTTAGATCATCTCTAAGGTTATGTCCACATTCTGTACCTCTATTATTTACTCAGTAAAACTGAAGATTTGTATATGCAAAGCAGTTGAATTCAATGTTGTATTTGAATGGCTTGCATTTACTTTACCAGAATGCCTAAGACAGTTTAATGTTTGATAGATGCTCTTTTCCCAACTTAATTTAAGGAGTACCAAAGACCTACATTGAAAGATAGTGTTCTTTTATGAATACAACTAAAATCAGAAAGACTGTGGACAGGGTCATGCAAAGAAAAGGCACTCAAAGGGTTCCCTAAGTTAGGACACATAAAGAACCATTCTTATCACTGAGGATGTGACATGAATTATTTGTGTTCCTTAGGAATAAGTAAAAGACTTTATATGGGCTTTGTGGTTTATCATAATTCTGTTCAGATTTAGTTCAGAGGACCTTGTGATTGTATTCCTTGAAACTTTGGTTCCTTGGCAAAAGTAATTCATAACAGACATATAGGAGTGAGTTTCATTTTTCGTTTTCATTCATTTTAATATTAGAATTCACCAAAATCCATATTTACAGTTACAGTTATAACTTATTTTATTTAAGATGCTGGTTATAATCAGGCAACTCAGTAAGTGGACACATCAAAATACACAAGTTAAGTACACAGTAAAAGAGCTTGTTGTGGAAAAAGACGAAATAATGTTAAGGAGGGGGACATTAAAAACTGTGTATTTATGCTGTGCACAGAATGGATGTCTCAGGCACTTTCTCCCCATTTAAAAGATTAAAAGTTGTGGTTGGGTTCAGCTGAGGTTTCTCACGCTAGTCTTTGTCACCATGGACCCTAGCAGGACTGGGATAAGAAAGCTATTTCTGTTTTGATAAAGTAGGTCTAATTTGTACTTGTACCTATGGAGCCCATTTAATTATTTAAACTTTCAGTGTTGTGATTTTTCCTCTGAATTTTGGATTTCTGAAATATATTTTTTAACTTTGTAGTCTAGGGAAAATGGAAATGAAGAACCGAAGAATATTAGATAGGGACAGCAAACAGAGGTCCATAATGAAAAGTACAAAACAGTTCCACAGAAGGATATGAATTTTATTTTCTTTTAACATAAAAGAAAACTAAAAGAAATAGTCATCTTAAACTGGAACTTCAAAAACCAGCTACAGTCCTGTTGCAGCTCAGTTGGTTGGGTGTCGTCCTGCAAAAGGTCGCAGGTTCGATTCCTGGTCAGGGTACATGCCTAAGTCGCAGATTTGGTCCTCAATCAGGGTGCCTATGATCGATATTTCTCTTTTATAATCAGTTTCTCTCCCTACTTTCCCCTTCTTCTCCTCTCTCTAAACAAACGAACTAACTAACAAACAAACCTAAAAAATAGCTACCTGTTCCTGAAGTAACAGCTGAACCAAAATTTCACAAACAGATTCAGGATCTTTCTCAGTTTGCTTTCTGAAAGACTTATATTTCTTCTACAAGGTCCAAAAGGCCTGGTCAGATTTCAGCTCCGCCATTAACAGTCATGCACCTCAGCCTGCATAGCATCATTTGTAAACAGGGCCAAAAAACGAATGTGCAATTAGGCCCACCTAACCCTTCTTTTCTCTCCTGTGATTGCCTTTTTCGGCAGTTAGCCCCTCTAAGCCTTCTTTCCCTTATCTGTAAAGTAGGGTAATAATAGTACCTACCTCACTGTGGGGTTATGGACTTATTATAAATGTGTGTTCCATATAAGATTTGTAGCAGAGCATCCAATACCTGTTCCTTTTTGTTTAGCCAAGGTAAACTAAAACTTTCCAAAATCACAGCAGCTCAGCCCTTTACAAGGGAGCGTGTACTGACTTTATGCAACAAGCCACCTCCAAGAGCCAGGGTCCACCTGGTAACAGTCCGGGTAGTAATCTCCACCCCAGACTGAGAGGTGGGGAGAGCCAATACACTCATTCCACATTTTAAAGATTAAGAAACCATCTCAGAGAGCTTATTTAGTCGATGTCACAGGGCTGGCGGGAAACAGAGGTGAACTTGACCACAGCTGTTCTGACTCCATGTCTTGCCATGATTAAAGTAAAATAATTCATAATCAGGTTGTTTCGGGTAAAATGCCATCAACTGGGAAACAGTATCAAGGGGCACGTAATACACTAGTGTTTGATAATCTAAGCATTTTTGTTTTTTGTTTTTGTTTTTCTTTGGCAAAATCCATTCAAGTCACAAGATCTGGGCAAATGAGCCTTTCAGGAGGGACATGGATAGTGACAAGTGAAACTCTTACTCATTTAAATGATCCTGTCATCTCTTCTTAATATGAATTTGGTTGCATCAGATTTCTCCTGAAATAAAGTTCCAACTGGGTTTGCAGACTTTGTTGTCCTTGGGAGGTTTTGCAGTAATGTTATTAGTTATGCAAACTGCACAGTTTTCAATGTGAGGATAAAGACTTAAGGAGTTTGTACTATTCTTGCTTTGGTTTGGTTTAATTTTCTAGCATATCAGATGCAAATTCAGACAGAACAAATGTTGAAAAGCTCAGTAATAATATTGGCTTTCTAGCAAAATTTTCTTCTGTACAATAGCTTATTCCAAGAGAACTGTAAAATAAATAAAAGGTTTTTGTTCATATCTGAAGGGTAGTACATCTTTTAAAGTGCTTTCTTGAGCACATCGATTGTTATTTAATCTCTAACACTAATGGACATACAAGAAAATCAAACAGTTGATATATAATTCTCAGTCCTACAGTCCTTCAGTTTCTCAAAAACAAGTTCACTCGTTTTCTTCCAAGGAATAAAAAAGTGGTTTCCTTCCTACATGCCTTTGTTGAGAATGGTACTAATATGTTCAATTTTTCAGCATTTTAATTTACCATCTGAAGTTGATCAGATAAAGCTTCCTTTACATGATAAACAAGTTCTGACAAGGAAAATCAATTACAGTTCTTATCTGATGATGTAAGTAAAAACGTGTTGGTTACAGAACACAATGCAATTAACATATAAAAAGTGTTCAGCTATAATTCATGTATCCGTTTGTATCACAACACAGGATGAGCCAACATTGTGCTTATAAATAACTATTCATGGAAACAACTAATCACGTTGATGTAGTTTACCAGTTGTTTTTTCTTATCTTTGAACTCTTGCTCCCAGAATTGTATATTAATTTGTAGTCATAAGAATTTAACAATATTCAGATACATTTTGTCCTTTCTGTATCATCCCGTTTGCTCACATTTAATATTTTGGCATTTATCTTCCCTTGGGCCAAGGGTGGGGGGGCACTGATGTCCCTCTTACCTTGTTTTAATTAGAGATCAGAAGACCATATATACTTTTCAAAAGAATTACATATAAATAAAATCATGAAATAACTTTTTGGAAATCTGAAATAGGTCTTGCTAGAAAGACATATTGGCACACCAGGAACCAATGATTGTGAATCATGGACTTAGAGCCTGAAGAGAGTGCAGGCCAAGTATACCAACCCCCTCCCTCATTTCTCTGCCTCTCCATGGCGTTGGCACCTGGAGCAGTGGAGACAGGCAGTGCTGCTGTTGCTGGTCAGACCGGACTGATTGAGGAGGCTCTTGGCTGGGAGAGGCAGTTCTTATGGATGACTTACATCCCTGCTTGCACATGGTAGGGCTTTGGCAGGATGTGTAAAATAAGAAGAAGAAAAAAATAGGAAGAAAGAAAGAAAGAAAAAGCTGTAGAACCCACCAGGGAAGGTAAGAAATTCTTCTAAGGTGGTTCTGCTCCTCTAAAACTACTTGGACTTTCCATATACAATTTATGAAAGAGTAGAAGACATTGCTACACTTACCTTTTTTACTTTCAGTGAATACCCTTTCCTATTTGGTTGCTTTTCTTACCCAAATCTGTTGCTCCCCGATAGTGAGATGTCTGTGCTCTCAGAAGACAGTACCACTGGAGGGGTGGCTGTTCTATACACAAAGGTGCAAAAACATCTAAACAAAGTCATTAAAATTATTCTCAAAGTCAATTATGTTACAACCCTAGAACTATAATTACTGCTAGATTAGTCTGAGTAGAAAAAATTGTGAGGGTGTTGAAGTAACACATCACACATATCATGAGGAAGATCATTGAGCTTAATACTAACACATACCAGCACATTGCCACATGCTCTTTCCTTAAATGGTGACATGTTTCAGTTGCATATATAGTGACAACTCTTCATAGAAATCAAAGTATTGTCTGACTTTTTAAAAAATTTTATTTATTATTTCCAGAAAGAGAGGGAGGGAGAGAAACAGAGAAACATCAACGTATGGTTGCCTTTCACCTGCCTCCAGCCACGGACCTGGCTAGAGCCCTGGCTTGCAACCTGGTTATGTGCCCTGGCTGGGGAATCGAACCTGTGACCTTTGGGTTTGCAGGCTGGCACCTTATCCACTGTGCTACCAGCGTCTGACTTTATACTAAATTGGACATGTAACTCTCTATGTAAGTTCTCTACTTACAATCTTTCCTGAAAATCTGTTGTAAACTTGTTTGACTTTTGTCATTAATTAATTATTAGAGAGTTAAACTTGTATCCATACTTAATCAGTTTAGTTAAAAAAAAAAAAAAACAGCAAAAACTGTTTTTAATGTAAAATTTGAGCTCACTCACAAATAAGTTGCTATGAGAACTTTCTTAATTTTTCATTCACTTAGTAAGCTTAAGCAAAATTCCACTCAACAGTATCATATTTTAGACTAGTGAGAGCTCATAATTACTCGATCTGCTCTTATTTTAAACCTTTTATAATCCTCTGGGATGTTTCAAACAGGAAGCCTCACTAAAAGAAAAAACAAAACATTTTCACATTTTACTTCTTCTAAAATATAAAATAATTAGCATTACTCTATATAACAATAAATCAAAAAGTAAAGTTAGGAAGTTACATAAAACCTTGGTTTTCTGATTTTATTTAATGAAGTTTAATGTACGAAAAACAGAACATGTCGGCCACATTCCCCTTTTGACTTCCCTGCATTAATTTGTTTTTTGGGTTCTCCACTCTCTTCCCCACACAGAGGGAGGTTTCATAAATGCATATTGACATGCTCACTGCAGGCTTATGCGGAAGGAGAATTAATCCTCCATTGTGTAGCAGTCAAGTTCTATTTAGTGGTTTGAATGCAAAGATCAATACAGGGTCTCTAAGGCATAATGGTTGGCTCCATTCACTCTTACTAGCCAAACAAGCACCCTTTTAAAAGTCAGTTCATGGGGGGTGGAGGGGAGATTTTTCTAGGCACCACCAGCCCTGGGTAAAATTTTTCAGCATTCCATGTTTGAATTTCAGTGCCACAGGTTTCATTTCTGAGCTCTTTTCCCTCTGAATGCAACTTTTCTCCAACTTTTCCCCATTAAAACCTACCTGCAAAAATAATTTGATATATAAATTCAATCCCAAAGAAATACACGTGAGTTCAAAGGCTCAATGTGTTACTATTCTCAGAAGATGTATTTTAGCAAAGACAAGAATTCTCAGATAGCTCTCTAATTGTGGGATTTAGTAATTCAAAGTGCAAGAGAGATATGGAGTTGGCAGGAAGTTATCTCAGTATCATCACAGAAGAGACTACACCTATTCCTCAAACCAACACTGCTGCTAGGAGTTGCCTGACAGTCTCTTAACAGCACATCCCTTCTCTTTTTTTTTCGCTTGGCGACCTCCTTTTTATTCGTTTAGATTCCGTTAAGGTCTAGCCTCCTTGTGGAAGTACTTCCAAAGCACCCTCAACTTGAAAGGAATCCCAGAACCATTTCTTTTATAGCAGGTACTGCACTTAACTGTTATTTCCTATGTTGCCTCTCTCCCTACAGGAAATCACTATGAGCAAGGACTGCTGCTTTTAATTTCCGCCTTCCCACACTTAGCACAGCGCTTGGAACACACTGGGTCCCCTCCCAACCCCCTGTGCCAACGTTACATGGATAGGAGACAGCAACTAGGGCAATCAGCCCATTCCTCCCTCTCACCTGCTATACACCCGACGACACCAGACATCCAGTCATAGTCAATGGTAGGAAAGTGGCATATGAGCCGAATACAGAGGCTCCTCTACTGTCTTCCCCAAAAGTTACATTTCCTTTTTTTTTAAAGATTTTACGTATTATTTCCAGAGAGACAGGAAGGAAGGGGGGAAGAAAGGGAGAGAAACATCAATGTGTGGTTGCCCTTTACCTGCCTTCAGCCACAAACCTGGCTGGAGACCTGGCTTGCAACCTGATTATGTGCCCTGGCTGGGAATCCAACCAGGACCTTTGGGTTCGAAGGCCAGCACCTTATCCACTGTGCTACCAGCCAGGGCAGAAGTTACATTTCCTAAAGTCAAGAATTACAAAGTGTTTGAAAAAATATGCTTAGTGCTATTGAGGTAATGTTTTGTTGAATGATTTCAAACTCTTCTACAGGAAAACACTTACCCTTTCCAAAACGAGTTGATTACACAAAACAGATCTCTCTAAATCGGGATGGCACATTACAACCCTCAGGTTAAATGATGCCGATCACAAGTGCTGGTATACCACTTGTGATCTATGAAGAGTATTTTCACATTTAAGTGGTTAGAAAACAATCAAAAGAAGAGAATATTTCCTGGCATATCAAATTCTATGAAATTCAAATTTCAGTGTCCATTTCAAAAGTTTATTTTGACATTTTTATTGGACTATAGTCCCCCTTCTTCTCTTAATGAATTATTTAGGGCTGTTTCTGCACTATAGCAAAGCCTAAAATATTTACTGTTTTGTCTTTTACAAATGGATGTTCTAAATGACAATATTAAGAACCACATGGACAACATAATGACAATATTTATATCTCTTTTGAGTTTGTTCTATTTTTTTTTTTTTGCATCTTTTTTTAAAATAATTCAGAAACAACTGAGAATGAGTAAAGACTATTCACTTAGACTTGAGGAGAATAAGCCACTGTGCATCCTTCTTCTGTGTGAATAGCAGAGGCATAATGGACATAAATAAAAATTGTTTCCAGTAGAAGTTAGATTAGATAACTCATGAATGCAAACAATAGCCTTAGGCATCTTAGAGACTAGAGAAACACACACACACACACACACACACACACACACACACACATATATAGTCCTGATATAATGAGAGTTTAATTATTTGTTTACTACTCCAACCACTCCAACATCCTTAACTGTGAGATTTTTTGGCAGGGACCAAATATTACACTTGTTATCAGTATCAAAGTACCCTACTTACTGTAGGAACCACATAAAATTTTGAGGAAAGAAGAGGGAAAAGAAGGAAAATGTATTTAAGAGAAATATTTGCTTTTAGCTTTTTCATTGCTTTAACTCCTTTTTCTTTTTTATAGGTGGAAGTTTGCTACTTTAAGTCCTTTTTATCTGATAGACAATTGTATTTGTACTTATAAAACCACTAGCAATGTGTCAAGAAATATTTCAAGGAATGGTACTTCTACTGTTTCAAGCTTAGTTAGGCCTGTTTTTTCATAATGAAAATGCATCCTCTTTGATCACATAGTGGCTGTTCCTGGGAGGTTAAAACCCTGCGCTGTGAAGGATTTTCCTTGCAACTGTAAATAAACCATTTTCATAAACCTTCATTAGTGATAGAAATATCCAGTTGTCAAATAGATTTTTTAAGTATATTTTATTGATTTTGCTGTTCCAATTGTTCCAATTCTTCCCCTTTCCTCCCTCTGTCCAGTAGCCCCATTTCCACGAGCAATGCTCACTTTAGTTCATGCCCGTGGGCCGTCGCATGTAAGTTCTTCAGCTTCTCCCTTTCAACTATTCTAAGTCTCTATGGTAATGACATCCATAATGAAACCACTATGCTCATTCCTGTTTTTAATTTAAAGCACATATTGTATATTTCCATTTTATTGCCCAAACTCTCATCCACAATCTTATCTTCTCTTTATATATATAAATTTTTTTTAATTTATACCTAACAGCCAGGCTTTGACATGCCTTTGACATGTTTAGCTAGACTTTCATTACTACAATAAAAAATAAAATAAGAACAAAAGCAAAAACTCCATCAACAAAAAAAGTTCATGCCCTGGCTGGTGGCACAGTGGATAAGATGCCAGCCTGCAAACCCAAAGGTCGCTGGTTCGATTCCCAACCAGGGCACATAACCAGGTTGCAAGCCAGGTCTCTAGCCAGGTACCCAGCTGGAGGCAGGTGAAGGGCAACCACACATTGATGTCTTTCTCCTTCTCTGTCTCTCTCCTTTCTCCTCTCTCTAAAGATAATAAATAAAATCTTTATAATTTTTTTAATATTTAAAAATAGTTTATGAGCAACTGAACTAATTGTAAAACTATATTCATTTTTTAAATTTAGTCTTTATTATATTTTTTCCTATTATCATTTAGTTCCTTATACCGCCTCCCCTCAACAATCACAACACTGTTGTCCAGGTCCATGAGTTCTTTATCCTTTTTGTTCAATTCCTCATCCCTCTAGGCTCCTCTCACCACCAGCTGTCATCTGCTCTCCATCTATGAATCTGTCTCTGATCTGCTTGTTAGTTCAGTTTGTTCATTAGATTAGCATTTGTCTCTGACTGGCTTGTTTACTTAGCATAATATTCTCCAAGTCCATCCAAACAGTAAATATATTTTTTACAGTCAAGTAGTATTCTATAGTTGTTTTATCCGCTCATCTACTGATGGACACTCGGGCTGCTGCTTCCATGTCTCATTGGTTGTAAATTATTCTGCAATAAACATAGGGGTGCTTATGTTTTTTTAAATTAGTTTGGGTTCCTTGAGGTGTATTTCAAGAAGTTGGATTACTGGGTCAAAAGGCAGATCCATTTTTAATTTTTTGAGGTGTCTCCATACTGCTTTCCACAGTGGCTGCACCAGTCTGCATTCCTGCCAACAGTGCAGAAGGACCCCCCATTCTCCACATCTAGCCAGCACTTGTTGCTTGTTGATTTATTAATGATAGCTCTCTGACAGGTGTGAGATGGTATCTCATTGTGATTTTAATTTGCATTTCTCTGATGATTAGTAACATTAAGCATATTTTCATATGTCTATTGGCCATCTGTATGTCCTCATTGGAGAAGTGTCTATTCAGGTCCTTTGCCCATTTTTTAATTGGGTTGTTTGTGTTTTTGATGTTGAGTTTTAGTAAGTACTTTATAAGTTTTGGACATTAGCACTTTACCAGATGTACCAGTGATATGTTCTCCCATTCTGTGGGTTGTTTATTTATTTTGTTGATTTTCTTTCCTGAGCAAAACCTTTTTAGTTTGATGTACTCCCATTTGTTTATTTTCTTTTCTTTTCTTTCCCTTGCCTGGGGAGATATATCTGATAATAAATTGCTATGAGCAGTGTCTGAGATTCTGCTGCCTATGTTTTCTTCTAGGATTTTTATGGTTTCAGGCATAACATTTAAGTTTATATCCATTTTAAATTTATTCTTTTGTGTGGTGTGAGAAGATAGTCTAGTTTCATTTTTCTGCACATATCTGTCCAATTTTCCCAACACTATTTTTTGAACAAAAACTATTTTTAGCCCATTGTATGTGCTTGCTTCCTTTGTCAAGTATTAATTGACTATAAAGGTGTGAGTTTATTCTGGGCTCTCTATTCTGTTCCATTGATCTACGTGTCCACTTTTATGCCAGTATCATTCTGTTTTCATTACTATGGCCTTATTGTATAGTTTGATATTAGGTGGCATGATTCCTCCAACTTTGTTCTTCTTTCTCAAGATTACTATTGCTATGCAGGGCTTTTTGTGGTTCCATACAAATGGCTATAGTGAGATACAAAGAAGGACACTATATAATGATAAAGGGAACAATCCAACAGGGGGATATAACCCTAGTAAACATTTACATAGGAGTACCTAAATATGTAAAGCATATCTTGATGGAAATAAAGGGAAGATATCAACAGAAATACAGTCATAGTGGGGGATTTTAACACCACATTAATTTCAATATATAGATCTTCCAGCATAAAATCAATAAGGAGACAGTGGCCTTAAATGACAGACTAGGTCAAATGTATTCAATTGATATCTTCAGAGCATTTCGTCCCACAGCAACAAAATATACCTACTTTTCAAGTGCACATGGAACGTTTTTTAAAGTATATTTTATTGATTATGCTATTATAGCTGTCCCAATTTTTCCCCTTTAGCCCTCCCCCATTCAACTTCCCTGAAGCAATTTCCCCTTAATTCATGTTCATGGAATGTGCATGTAAGTTCTTTGGCTTCTCCATTTTCTTTACTATCCTTAACATCCCGGTCTATTTTGTTCCTACCAATTATGCTTCTTAATCCCTACACCATTTCCTCCATTCTCCCCCTGCCCACTCCCAGCTGAAAACCTTCCAAATGATCTCCATGCCTATAAATCTATTTCTGTTCCAGTTGTTGGCTTAGTTTGTTTTTGTTTTTTAGATTCAGTTGTTGATAGTTGTGAGTTTGTTGTCATTTTAATTGTTCATAGCTTTGATCTTCTTTTTCTTAAGTAAGTCCCTTTAACATTTCATGTAATAATGGCATGGTGATAATGAATTCCTTTAGTTTTATGTTACCTGGAAAGCACTTTATCTGCCCTTCCATTTAAATGATAGCTTTGTTAGATAGAGTAATATTGGTTGTACATCTTTACTTTTTATCACTTTCACTACTTCTTGTCACCCTTTCTTGCTTGCAAAGTTCCTTTTGAGAAATCAGCTGATAGCCTTACAGGAACTCCTTTGTAAGTAACTCTGCATTTCTTTTGCTGCTTTTAAGATTCTTTCTTTCATCTTTAAGCTTTGGCATTTTAATTATGATGTGTCTTAGTGTGGTCTTCTTTGGGTCCAACTTCTTTGGGATTCTATGCTTCTTGGACTTGATGTCTATTCCCTTCATCAAATAGAAAAGTTTTCTTTCATTATTTTTCCAAATAAGTTTTCAAAGTCTTGCTCTTCCTCTTCTTCTTGTGGTGCTCCTATTACTTGGATGTTGGTACATTTAAAGTTGTTCCAGAGGTTCCTAATCCTCTCTTCATTTTTTTCAACTCTCATTTCATCTTTCTTTTCTGGGCAAAAGTTTATTTCTGTCTTTTGCTCCAAATCATTGATTTGAATCCCAGCTTCTTTCCTGTCATTGTTTGTTCCCTGTATATTTTTCTTTATTTCACGTTGTATAACCTTCACTTTTTCCTTTATTTGGGGCTATACTCGGTCATTTCTCTGAGCATCCTGACCACCAATGTTTTGAACTCTGCATCCAATAGGATGACTATCTCCATTTTGTTTTGTTCTTTTCCTGGGGTTTTGTTCTGTTCTTTCATTTGAGCCATATTTATTTTCCTCCTCAATTTGGCAGCTTTCCTGTGTCTGTTCTGTGTATTAGGTAAAGCTGTTTTACTTCCTATCTTAGTAGCTTGGCGTATGTACCAAAGACACCTGTAGATTAAGTGGGACAGAGGCTTGGGTAATTGCCAGGGTGGAGCAACCTGCTTCACACTCTGTGGCTCCATTTGTGGTGAGGGGGCTTGGAGAGGGGACAATGTCACTGCCTGGCTTCTAGTGACTTTTCCCAGCTCTTGTTCCATTTCCAGTCACTTGACCCACTTCCCATATGCAATTAGCACCCTTCCAGTTGCTGCCTTGTGGTTTTCATACATTCTAAGATCCTGCACCATCTTTAAGTGGTGAAAATAGGCAGTTTCTTCTGCCACCCCCATCCCCACTAGTTTTTACAGACAGAGGTAATGGGAGTTTAGTTTCCCCATGCTGGAACCCTGGGCTACACAGTCTGGTTTAGGGCTGAGATCACTAGCTCTCAGGGTATCCTTCATAGTTTTTATCCACCATACATGAATATATGGGCTATCTGTCCCACTGCTGCTGTTTTTGTCAGAGCCATACTACCTTGCCTCTTGGCCAGGTCTCCTCCCTGCCCTCCCACCTGGATCTTTAATTCCTTGATTGTTGGACTTTCATATAGCTTTATTTGCAAATGGTTCTGGTTTTTATTTGTTTTTGAGATCTGGTTACAACTCCTTCTATGGTTACACAAGGAGGCAAAGCATGTCTACCTACACCTTATCATGGCTGGAAGTTGTGGAATGTTTTCTAGGATAAACCACATGTTAAGGCACAAAGCAATTCTCAATAAATTTAAGAAAATTGAAATCATAATAAGTATCTTCTATGACCACAATGTTAGGAAACTAGAAATCAATCACCAGAAGAACACTAAAAAACATGCAAAGATATGGAAGCTAAACACATGTTATTAAACAATGCATGGGTCAACAAAGAGATAAAGGAAGAAATAAAAAGATACCTTGAAAGAAATGAAAATGAGGACAAAACAATCCAAAATCTGGGAAAGCAATCCTAAAAGGGAAAGTCATAGCATCATAGGCCTATTCCAAGTAGAAGGATAGAAATAATAAAGATCAGAGGAGAAATAATCAAAGTAGAGTCTAAAATAAAGATACAAAATATCAGTGAATCAAAGACTTAGTTCTTTGAAAAAATAAACAAAAAATAAACAATATTGACCATCCTTTAACCAGGCTCATTAAGAAAAAAAGATAATGGACCCAAATAAATAAAATCAGAAATGGAAGAGGAGAAGTAACAAGTGACACCAAAGAAATACAAAGGATTGTAAGAAAATATTATGAACAACTATATGCCAACACTCTGGAAAACCTGGACAAAATGGATAAATTCCTAGAAATATACTATCTTCCAAACTAAATCAGGAAGAATCAGAGAATCTAAATAGCCAGATTACACCTACTGAAATTGAAGTGGTAATCAAAAAACTCCCAACAAACAAAAGCCCTGGACCAGATGGTTTCACAGGTGAGTTTTACCAAACATTCTTAGAAGAGCTAACACCTCTCCCTCTCCAACTATCTCATAAAATTCAAGAGGAGGGAAGGCTTCCAAACTAATTTTATGAGGTCAGCATTATCCTAATTCCAAAACCAGATACTGACATTACAAAGAAAATTATAGGCCAATATCCCTGATGAACATAGATACTAAAATCCTCAAGAAAATATAAGCAAAGACCATACACCATGATCAAATATTTTTATTCTGGGAAGGCAAGGTTAGTACAACATTCACAAATCAATAAATGTAACTCACCACATAAACAAAATGAAGGATAAAACCACCTTATCACATCAATAGATGCAGAAAAAGCATTTGATAAAAGTCCAGTGCCCATTTATGATCAAAACTCTCAGCAAAGTGGAAATTGAGGGAATATACCTAAAATAATAAAGGCCATATATGACAAACCCACTGACAGCATTATACTCAATGGGCAAAAGCTACAAACACTAACCTTAATATTGGGAACAAGAAAGGGACATCCACTTTCACCTCTCTTATTCAACATAGTACTGTAACTCCTAGTCACAGCAATCAAACAATAAGAAGAAATAATAGAAAGAAAGTAGTAAAACTGTGTTTGAAGATGACATGATACTGTACATAGAGAACCCCAAATATTTCACCGAGAACCTCGAGCACTGATAAATGAATTCAGCAAAGTAGCAGGATAAAATTAATATCCAGAAATGAGTTGCATTTTATATGCCAATAATGAACTAATGGAAAGGGAAATTAAGAAAACAATCTCATTCACAACTGCTTCAAAAAAGAAAAAAAAAAAAAAAAGAATAAAATACTTAGGAATAAACCTAACCAAAGATGTAAAAGACCTATACTTGGAAAATTATAAGACACTGAAGAAAGAAAGTGAAGTAGACACAAATAAGAGGAAACACACACTTTGTTCATAGATGAAGAATTAACATCATTAAAATATCCATATTACCCAAAGCAACCTATAGATTCACAGCAATTCCTATAAAGATCCCAATGGCATATTTCACAGAACTGGAACTATATTCATTTTTTAAAAGATTTTATTTATTATTTTCAGAGAGATGAGAAGGAAGAGAGGCAGAGAGGGAGAGAGACATCAATGTATGGTTGCCTTTCACTTGCCTCCAGCTACAGAGCTGGCTGGAGAACTGGCTTACAAACTGTATATTCATTTTTAAAGGCAACTTGGTTTTACATATATTCACCTACCCTTAAAATATGCTTTTTAACTTATTAATAATGGCATCCCCAAAGATCTGCTGAAGGATACAACTCTGAACCTATTCATTCTAATTAAGAGCTTCCTGCTGGCCCCAGGGGTCAGTGTTTACTGTTACACACATTTTGCCCATTTCATACAAGTAGAACATTTTACAATAATCAGATCTACATAGACATCTTTATAATGTTGCTTCATGTTTGGCATTTTTCCCCTCTCTCAAAACAGATACTTTGCTTGTTTAGCTTACTCTCAGTTTATAACAGATTGATGTACTTCTTTGACAAAATCTGAAAATCCTGGAGTCCACCACTAGAAGAACCAACTTAAATACTTTAGATAGGAGGCAGATATGCCTGTGATGTTTCAAAAATACAGAATAACATGGCACATGGCACTGCTACACATAAAGGACCTATCTGACTCACTACCAGAATTCTAATTCTGGCAAAAGGTAATTTTGTGTTTTTAAGGTGAAGGCTGAAGTCTGCCAACAAAACAACGGCTCTGCAACTGGATCATAACATGCTGGAACTGGAATGGACCTTAGCCACCAACCATGCTGGCATGGGCAGAGCCCAACTTTGAGGCAAAAGCCCTGGTTTCTCCTAACAGCTACCTAGTGCTGCATTTCCCAGGCTGGTGTGTCATCTGATTTGCTTTCAGTTTGGCCAATGGGAGCACTGGCAGGAAATTAGAAGGGGGCTGGAGAGGGGTTAGGGTATGTCCTCCTCCTTTTCATCTTCTAAGACAGCAGCTGACCCTCCTTGGTGGCTCTAGTTTCTTCTGTAAAGACCTAATAAGGATCCTTAGACTCAGCAAACTCTCCTTGTTTGCCCTGCATCCTGACTGTGGTAGTAGCTTCTGACTGCAATCTCCTGGGTCATCTTCAGACTTGTCCTGTGTTTGAGTCTCAGCAACTCCACTGCTCAACCCTTTCATTCCCTTCATCCCCTTCATCAAGTCCATTCTGTGCTAAATATTTGAGGTGGCTTCTGTTCTCCTGATTAGACTCTGAATTCAAGCAATCCTATTTCAAAAGTAAGGTATTAGGCTTATAATCTAATCTCACTTCCAGAAAACTTCAATGTAGATAGGTACATACAAAGGGAAGTGAAATTATGCATTGAATGTGTTTAGAATGTGGGATATATATTCTAGGCCTTTTTAATATTCTAACTTCCAGTTGCAATTTGTTTTTTCACAATTTGTTTACCCTTTTTCCTTAAAATGAAACTTCAGGAAAATAGGTGTTGTTTCTAATAGAAGGCACTTTTAGTTGGTTTATGTTTAAGCAGATGTACTTTTTTGTTTCATTTTTATTATTATATTTTGTGTTGTTATTTTAACTAGATAAAATCAGATTGTACCATGAGAGCATTTTCATGTAGGAATCTGACCAGGTAAAACTATAAGGACATGAATTGATTTAAGTTCACTCAGGACATACCTGCTTGATATAGCTTGTAGAAAGAATGACCATCCAATTGGTGCTTTAATCTCCTAAACTGGAGTAAATGAATCTAAACGCAAAATGCATATATTATTTTCATTTAGTTTTAGGAAATAACTCTGTCTCACATTGATTGGAATAGAATCGTTCTCCAACACCTTCTCTAATGTAAATATAGACCCTTGGATTTTCATCAAAAACGAAGTTTGTTTAAGGATATAGATCCTTTCTAGGTTAATTGGAGACTAGCATTTTAGCAGAAATGCCTGGCTATCTTTGGGAAGTTAAATCACAGCTTCTCTGAACTCCCTTCCTTTTATATTGAAACAACTGTGACTATTTACATGAAGCAGAAGTATACTGAATTTTTTAGGCTTAAAATTTTTGGAAGCTTTATCAGGAAAGAATTCCCTGCTCAGTGACTAGGCAGAATGACATATAGATGAGGAAGGAACAAGGCAGAGAACCTGGCTGTCTGGCTTGTGAGAAACTGCTACGTGGTGTGAGGTCCAACCTGGATCCCCACCTCCACCTTGAGCCAGGAGGAAGAGCAGCAGAGGCTCTGCCTAAGGTGGTTGTGAGGGGTTACAGGCTACCAACAGGATTTTCATTGGATCATGCTATATACCAACTATTCGTGTTCCCCTCCAGAAAATTCTTATGTTAAATCTTAATACTATTCAATGCAATGGCATTAAGGATGGGGGGCCATTGGGGATCGGGGTGATTAGGTTGAGAGAGAAGCCCTCATGTATGGAATTTGTGCCCCAGAGAGTCCTCCCCACCACCACCATGTGAGGACATAGTGAGAAGACAGCTATCTATGAACTAGGAAGTGGGCCCCTTATACCAAACTCATCAGCACCTTGACCTTGGACTTCCCAGCCTCCAATCTGCAGGATGGATACAACTTGTTTTTGCAACAATACCATCTCAGTCAGGCACCACTGCTGCTGAAACAGAACCTAATTTCCTGCTGCATTTGAGAATCAAGTCTGATCTTTTATCTCTAGTGCAGTTAGAATTTTGTGCGTTCTTTTCTACAAAAAAAAAAAAAAAAAAAAAAAATGTAGACAGCAGGTAGCAAAACTATCAGGCCTACCTTAGCAGAATTAGAAATGAGATATGTTAGGTCATTACTGAATAATCCATAAGTAATTTTAAGAGTATAGTCCAAAATAAAATAGGTTAATTCTTGAGACTTTTTAAAGATTTCATGAAGCCTGTAATAGCTAATAGGTTTTAGACTGTGTAAATCCAGGTGGAAAAAAAATAACAACTTCTAAGATAAACATCTCGACTTCATGCTTTACTGAATCTCCCCCACCCTGTAAGACTGGCACTGTGGGCTAACCATGGGGGACCTCCTTCTATGACAAAGGCACCTTAAAGTCATTGAATGGATTGTAAACAAGGAAGAATTTTGGTGGTGTTGTTAATGAACAGGGGCCTGACCCCAAGCGGGTCTGCCTCGGGCCAGCTGGAAGTATGTACGTTCTTGACTTTGAGGAGGAAAGATGTCACAATACAAAATCAGGTGACTCTGGGGGTACATTTATGACAGCCGGGGACAGTGAAACAAGGCAGGGCCTAGGGTAGAAGGAGCAATAGCAGGGCCTCCACTGGGCTGCCTTAGCTCACTGGAAAGTCAGAGAAAAGTCTTGCGTACAGGTTCAGGGGATCTACCTGGGACAAGCTGCCACTGCCCATTGTTCCCCTGATTACAGTTCTCGTGGGGACCCTCAGAGGTTAGGAGGTGGGAGCCTATGGGGGAAGAAGAGAGGGAAAGAGATGGCGCAGGTGGCTCCCCAGAGGGTGTGTATGGGTGCCATGGCTCCTTTGTCTGGAGGCATTTCCCTTTTTCTGGCAGGCAGGAATCTTAGGGAGGTCTCAGGGGAAGATTTCGGGAGAATATTCATCAGAATTACAGGTGTGCCCTTTGGTGGCCATGGTCACTACTGACTGGTCAGTGCCTGGGCAGGGGCCAATAGTCAACGCATCTGGTCCCGGTGTTGCACACCTGGTTCTGCTGCTTTTCCAGGCCTAAAGCTGAAATACCACTGAGGCTTGGATATTATCTCTAGGGAGGTGACCCTCTATCTGGCTGCAAAGTGTTTGACCAGTTTTTTCAGCTATCTCAGTCTTCCTGTTTGACTTGCCAAGAAATTTGCCTAGCTTCCTACTGTCCTTTCTCAGTGTCAGCAAGTGCAATAGGTGACTAGTTACCAAAAAAAAAAACCAACTATGAACAAGACTGTCAAAATGACATTGGGATTTGACTCCTTGGGTGACAGCAGCAGTGACTAGGAACTTTGCCCAGTGGGAAGCTTCCTCCAGCAGAGTTACCTTTCAAAGGACAGGAAGCCATAAGTAACTGAAGAAAGCTCACAGTGTGAGAGCAGCGATGGTGTTGAAGCTGAAAGCCCTTAGATGCAAAACCAAAACACACATCCTATGTGTGCCATCAGCCCAAAGCTAAACTGACCAGGCATTCATGGGGACCTTGATTCACTTGATGGATTATCTTTCTTCTGCTGGGAGATAAACTTACCTCCTCTGACATATCTCAGGGCATAAACAGAACGGACCTTATTAAGAACAATGGATACCAAAGAAGGGAATTTTCAGAGAATTGCTAGTGCTCACCCTCTGAGATGAGCAGCCTCTGTGAGATGATGGTAGAGGTAGGGATAATACATGCACGTCAGAGAACCAGGAGTCCTAGTCATTTACTTTGCTTGGCATTTAAGGATTGCAAAATTTGTCAAATGTGGAGGATTTGTAGTTTGCAGTTCTTGCCAGATACATGTTAGTTAAGCATGTGACAATGAAAAACAGATAGAAACTGGGAAAGTGTCAGTCTCTCAGCTTCTCTGTTTATTTAAAAGTACAAAGGTTAAAAATGATTTCTCTGGGTATAAAAAAGTAAGGTTAATTGACTGCAGAACTAGGTTATTCTGGGTATTTCATCAAAGCTCCGAAGAGGAATTGAGACAAAATGAGTAGATGAGATGGGAACAGGAATCTGGGGACAAGAAACAGCAGTGTGAGTGTGTTACCCTTCACTCCCTCCCGTAGTTCATGTCCACCATCCAATCTCACCCCAGAGGATTGATTTAAACAATAAAAATTCATTGAGTTTCAACTATTTGTTCAGTAATGGACAAGGTCTGTGCTAGGCTTGAGTTTATAATAGTGACATGATCCTTGACCTCTGGGACCTCATCGTTTAATGGGAGAAAACAGACCTGTAACAAACTCATTGCGCTGTATTAGTTGCAAGCAGGCATTGGAGGCATTGAGGAGGGAGAATATTACTTTTACTGGATGGAGATGAAATAGTCAAGATGTTCTTCAAATAAGCACTGATGCTTGAGCTTTATCAATGTAAATTTGTTCACCCAAAGGGGAATATTCCATTAAGAGCAGTATCTACAAAGGCATAGAGGAATGCAAGGATATAGTGCCTTCCAGTAATAGAAGGCTATTTGTTCCCACTAGAACATAGAGCGTGTGTGGAGAGAGTGGAGGGTGGGAGGCCACGTCCTCAGGGCTGTGCGAGTCTTGCTTAGTAGCTGGAGCTTCTTCCTGCAGGTGATGGGGGACAATTAGGGCTTTGATGCAGAAGACTGACATGATGGGACTCTACCACGCATGAGGGTGAAAGGACAGCCCCAGGCAACAAAAACTAGGAACTCAAAGCAGGAGAAAACATTTCCGGTGGTCTCACAGCTGGGCCAGCCAGCCCCTAGTGGGTTTTTTTGTTTGTTTTGTTTTAGCTTTTTAATGTATGCCTCACAATAATCAACGGTACATATGTTTGCATAATGTTTTTTAATGAAGAATAAAGCAAGTGTAACAAACGTAAACTCTGAAAAGCATACTTTGAACACATTTCTTCAAAAGAGAATTAAAAAGATGTACTGATAGTATTAATTTAGGTTAAAAAGCATTATATTAGGACATTAGGTTATAATCATGTTCCGTTTTATAATCTTTAAAGCCTCATTTGATTGTATGGTAGGCTTTGAAAAGGCAAGAGACAAAATAGGAAACAGGAAAGAGTTTGTTTTTGAAAAAGGCACAAGCTGGAGGAACACAGGAAGCCCTACTGAAATCGAATATTCAGCTTAAAGTAGAGTGAGTAAATATACTAGAAGGAGCTTAGTCCTTTTCTTGTTCTTCCCCTTTTCTATACGTAAACCAAATCCTTTCATTTCCCCTAATTTTCACGTGAAGGGTCTTAATGAAAGGGATTCTTGTTTAAAATTATGCTTTCGTTACAGCTCACATTATAGAAATTTACTAACATAAAAAAATGCTTTCAAAATTTTTAGAAATTTTTAGAAACACCGTGAAAATAGATAAGTTATAAAATGGTGGGATTTGGCCCTAGTCAAGTAATTTTAGAGGAATAAAATGCCCAAAATCTGTCCTAAATATTGAATGTGTGTGGGCAAGAATAAGGAGTCAGTACAGGTACTTTATGGGAAATTATTCTCTCAGCTTGTGAAAACCAAAAAGGATCCTGGGTTGTTCTCAAACTTCCATTTAGGTTTTTATGCCCCCTAGTGGCTATTTGTTACTTCTGCAGCTGTAAAATAACGCTGACATTTTACATCATCCCCTTTGTGTGTTCAAACTGTTTATGTGGACAGTATACCCCCTAAATATTCAAGTGATAAGGGTTGGGCATTACTTGTGCCATACAACTTTTGATAATTTAATAAAAGCTCTCAAAACTTTCAGGGGAATGCCTATGAAATCATAACTCATAGAATTCCCTGACCCACCTGAATTTTATCAATGAATTCCTTAAGAGTCCATGGACTACTGGCTAAGAACTACTAATAAAGATGTAAGATCCTAGGATAAGGCGCCGGCCTGCAAACGCAAAGGTTGCTGGTTCCATCCTCAGCCAGGGCACATAACCAGTTTGCAAGCCAGGTCTCCAACCTTCTCCGTGGCTGGAGGTAGGTGAAAGGCAACCATACATTGATGCTTCTCTTCCTTTCTTCCTCCCTCCCTCCTCCTTGTTCTAATAATAATAAATAAAATCATTTTAAAAATGTGTAAGATCCTATACCTGCCCCCCTCCATTTACTAGATGTCAAGGTTGTAAACGGTATGAACAAATGACAAAAAGAAAAAGGAAAAAATAAAATTTTTAAATAGTAGCCCAGAATTTGACTTAGATTTAAAGAAACAAGAGAGAATATAGAATACTTCTAACAACTTTCTATACAATATAATCCCCCCAAAATCTCAATCTTTCAACACAGATAAGATAGGAGAGTGATTGACCCTACAGGCAAGAGAACCATGTAGAAATAAGATCAAGGCAGCTTTTTAAGCAAACATTAATTTTAAAGTGTCAAATAGAAATCTATTATCAAGGCAATACCAGTGCCCCTCGGGCAAGCAAATTCTGTACCACGAGCAAGTGTTACATAGCAGCACTTTAAAAAAAAAAGTCATTCGCTATTCACAAACATTGCAGCTGTTGTGAAAATTATCCATCAAACTATGATCTTGCTAGAATACCAAATTAATGGGAGAAAATCCATGAATAGCATAGCTAGTGAGACCCTAAGGGGTAGAATTATTCAATGAGAAGTGATCCAGCTTACAAGTCAAAAGAAATGATTTCTCCAACCTGTCTAACAGTCAGGTCTAGCAGAAAAATTCAAGCACAACATTAGTGATCACAACACGCCCACACATGCATGTACACATGCACGATCAGCAAATAGCTTTTGCCAGGACATTATTGCTAATATCACTTCCATTTAATTTTATTTTTGAGGATATTACCTTAGTCTATTTGAGCTGCTATAACAAAATCCCAAAGACTTGGTAGTTTATAAACAGCAGACATGTTCCTCAGAGTTCCGGAGGCTGACAAATCCAAGATCACGGTGCCCGCAGAACTGCTGTGGTGGATGATGAGGGCCCATTTCCTGGTTCATAGACTGCCTTTTTCACTGTGTCCTAAGGTGGCAGAAGGGGCTAAGAAGCTCTGTAAGGTCTCAGGAAGAGCACTCATCCCATTTATGAGAGCTCTGCTCCCATGACCTAATCGCCACATGAAGTCCCCACCTCCTAAAATCATCACATTGAGCATTAGGATTTCAACATATGAATTTGGGAGAGACCCAAACAGGTCATAGCAATTACCTATTTTTTAAGTACACTCCCAAAAATACTGGTTCATGTCCCATATGAAGTTTTTGAGTTTTTTTAAAAAAAAAACTAATGTATCTGGCAGCCTGGGTGACTGAGGTCAACCAATCAACTGGATAGAGGGGGGAAAAACCTAATGCAGTTGAAATATACACAGTATTTATTGAACCAGCACCTGCCCTGTACAATGTACAGAATGCTATTAGGTTTTTGTGCAGCTATACAGGATTTATTCACTCTATTCCTTACACCTAGAAAGTTAAGGCTTTTTCATTGTAAAAGAGAAAAAGGGAGAGTAAGAAATTGAGTTACAGTAAGCACTAAGGTTTATTTTCAAATCAGCATTTCCTTCCTGTTATATGAAAATCTTTTCTACTTTCATTATTATTTATAAAATACGTGTTTTTTGTTTTCTCTATCAGTATCCGTAAAAAAGAGTTGAACAAACAAAAAGTCATGACTGAGCTGGGGAGGTTTGCCTTGTATAACATTCCTACTTTGTCAAGTGTGCATATATTTATATTCTTCAAATAAGAAGAGAAAAAAAATTGAATTTACATGAATAGGACCAGAAAGGCAGCAGTATTGTGTTCAAACATTATATGAGAAATTTCATGGAAATTTGTTCTATTTGATATCTAAAAAATAACCATGCTCTAGCCATATAATTTCTGGAGAAATGAAAAGAGGAAAAACTTAGGTGAATATCAATAAAATTTTATTTACAATGTATTATTTTTTAAATGTACCCACTTTTCCACCTAATTTTATATTACCTGATAAATTGGGAAGATGGATAAATGAATATATGGATTACAGGTAAACAGATAGATTCATTCTAATTACTTGAAACACCAAGCATGCCAGAAATTAAGTACTTTGCATGAAACTTTTGAGTAATATTTGAGATTAAAATCCTTGAAGAACAAGGCCCTGGCCGTGTAGCTTAGTTGGTTAGAGTGTTGTCCAGATATGCCAAGGTTGCTGGTTCAATTCCCAGTCAGGGCATGTATGAGAATCAACCAATGAATGCATGAATAAGTGGGAAAACAAATCAATCTCTCTTTCTCTCTCTTTCCCTCTCCTATTAAAAAAAATTACTAACTTAGAAATCCTTGAAGAATAATCATCGAACCTCTTCTGAAGAACTGGCCCTCCACTTGATATGACTTTTAACATATGGTAAAAGATTGTAATGGTAGCCAGGTATTTGGGGAAAATATACGCAAATTTACCTTTTTTTCACTTTTTTTAATTTCCTTTTTTACTTTTGTTCTATTACAGGTGTCCCATTCCCCCTCCCCCATTGCTCTCCCCTGCTCCATCTACCCTTGTCCCTCTCTCACAGTCAATCCCCACCCTGTCGTCCACATCCATAGGTCATTTACACTGGTTTCTTGACTAGACCCTTCCCATTCTTCTCCCTTTTCTCCCCCTCCCACTTTTTAAATTTATTGTTTATTGTTGTTATATTATAGTTGTCCCGATTTTTCCCCAGTTTCTTTCTACTGCCCCACCCACCCCACTAACATTTTTATATTATATCTTTTAACTGACATGAGGAGGAAAGGGAGCACCAAACATGAAGTCTGACAGATGTCCAGGGTGAAAATGATTAAAAAGGGACTGAAGCTGCTCTGCATGGTAATGTAAAAGAAAGAGGGAACAGAAGAAGTAGAGGAAAGCAGAAGCAGAAAAGAAATATGGGAAAAGTGTCCTTCCAATAAACAAAGTCCTAGCCTGCTCGTTACTATTACATACAACTTCTTGGTGGTTATTCTTTTATATTATGCTACCCTTTCTCCTGTTTTCTTCTATCTTTAAGAAATTAGTATTTATCTTATTTGACCTTAAAGGACACTATAGTCTTTAAATCATTTTTATTTAAAGATCTTTAAATTTTTCTATGAAAACAAACCACAACTACATATTTTAGTGTAACTTTTTGGAAATGGATTTTTGAAGACAGGAGACATAATATTAAAGTCTGGAAAAAAGAGAAAGATCAGAATATATAATATTGCTGGGCTTAGCATAAATTTAAGAATAAGGAGTCAGGAAAAATTCAGAGTGTGTTTATATGGAGTATATATAAAGAATAAAACACCAACTGGCACACAAGTTGCCTAGGACAGAAATAACCACTAAAAGATGACAGTATCATAGGCAAGAATTTATTAAATTAATGATCAGTTAGCCAAAATCAGTGTCACTTTTCACTATAAAGCTTTCTATTCTAAGTCTTTCCTCCACTGAGTTTCAGAGAGATGTGACACCTGAGGTATATAATGCCATTTTGCTTCCTACTAAGTGTGAATACTGGTTAAAAGGTCCTTTGTTCAACAAAAGAAACAACTGTTTTTGCCAGAGAGATAGATATTCCCTATTCCAAGCAGAGTCCATGCCCAATTACATTCTCACGGATAAAAATTACCTGATGCATTTCTCAAGGTCATTCCTGTAGATGAAAATAGACAAAACAGCCACCGTAAAAACAGATGCAAATCACACCGTGTATCTCACAAAATTCCCCAACATATTCAAACTAGTAAAATGTGCTTGAAATGTTACAAGTATCAACAGCAACCCAATCTTAAACAGGGGAGGGGAGCAAGGAGAAAAACCGAAAGGGTGACATAGACAGAAACAGGGGTGTGTGGGAAGAGACATCAGGTGGTCCACAAGAATCAGGCCAGGGCTGGCTTGTCATTACCAATAACCACAGGACACCTTGGGTGACCTTAAACACCCTGCCCTTTCCCTCCCCAGCGCCCTCTCACTATCTGCCTCAGCCTCACACCAGCAGCGTCTTAGACTCCTTCCAAACTTGCACTAAGGTGAGCAATCTCCAGCCTTCTACCCTAGAATGAAAAGATGAGAGAGGATGTCTCAAACAATAAGCAAGTTCTTCTCCCTTCCTCTTACCACCATTATCACTGTGGTACTGACCCTTCACCTCTTTGCTTTCTTGATTATGAAGAAACTTCTTATTACAAAACAAGGATGGTCAAGGTAAGTAATAACTGTAATTGCATTTGATGCAGATTAGCATAGCCTTATGACATCAAACCACCCTTAAGTACTATCTGTTACCTTTTTTTCCCTATGGGTTATTTTTTAAATAATTTATTTATTTACTTTTAGAGAGAGGGGACAGGAGGGAGAGAGGTACATCAATGTGTGATTGCCTTTCACATGCCCCCACCTGGGGACCCAACCTGCAACCGAAGCACATGCCCTGACTGGGAATCAAACCAGAGACCCTTTGGTTCAAAGGCTGGTGCGCAATCCATGGAGCTACACCAGCCAGGTCTCTTATGGATTCTCCTAGGCTGTGAATTTGCTGCCTTTCAGCAAGCTGACTCATGTCCTTAATTTCTACCATTTCATCAGAAAACAAAGTACTTTTTATATTTATTTTTTCCTTTCTGAATAACAAGTTCATAGTTGGCTTCATTTATTTATATTATAATCTCCATTTACATTCAAAAAGAATCTGCAGTAATTAATTTTTCTCTAGTTGAATCCCAGGCACCTCATCAAAAATTGCCTTCCCTTCTCACCCATTACAGGACAATAATGAATAAAACTAACAACAAGCAAAACAGAACCAAATATATGAATACAGTGAATAGGCCTTCAGTGGGCAGGGGAAAGGGGTTGGGGGTGGGGGGAGGAAGAGGCAAGGAAGGGGAGCAGCTTAGACAAGAACCTAGTATAAAGGAACCATAGACATAGACAACAGGTGGGATTGACTTTGGGGGTAATGGGTGGGTGGGGAGGGGGACAGAGGGGAGCAAAAAGGGGATGGATGTAATACAACAACAATAAAATTAAAAAAGAAAAAAAAAATTGCCTTCCCAGAGAAACCTGCTTTTTCCCCTTGACCAAGTCCCTTAGAATTTAACTCTCTCCCTTCGTTTAGCTGCAGCCCTTCTGAGTGCCTGAATCTCCCCTCTTTACACACACCACTGCCTGCTCCCTGAACTTAGCAGTCTTCTCTCTTCTTGTCTTATTGAGCTTTGGGTCTATACCAAACAGTTACACTCTTAATTTTAATGATTACAAGTATGTTGAGCTGGTCTACTCTATGACATAATAAGCCTAGAATACCAAAAATAATAAACAAACAGAAGGTAGCTAATAAATACTAATTTTTAAAAATCTTTTTAAAAACAGTTTATGCTATTAAAGTTTTCCCATTTTTCCCTTCACTCCTCTCTACCCAGCTCACTCTCCACTTTCATAGTTGTCCCCACACCGTTGTCCATGTCCATGGGTCCTTCATGTATGTGCTTTGACTAACCCCTCCCCCTTCTTAGAGAGAGGCAGAAAAGACTATACATGATGGATTCATTTAGCTATTTTATTTTATGTATTTTAAAGGCTTGTTTTAATTACATGGACTCCAGTCCTTGGCTTCTCTGACCATAACAAATAGTGGAGTTTGATTTACTTTCTCTTTTGAGAAATACTTTCTAGATCCTAATTGATAGGTATTAAAATGAAGAAAAACTGCTTTCGAAAAACTGCTTCTATGTGTGTGCATAGGCGGGTGGGTATATATGTGTTGTAAATTTCTCTTGGGCCTACTAAATAATCAGTGCAAAGGGAAGATGTTTATAAAATAACGCTGGGCACTCAACGTGACCTGAGGCAAAAAGAATTGATCTTCTAATTCTACTGCCACATCTCTACAGTAGGAAAAATTGTCAAGCCCTTTTTTGCTCCTTGTAAATTAATTTTGACTGTTTCCTCTGCAGTAAGAAAGTTTTCAAGCCTCTTTTGCTCACCTTGTAAATTCCTTTAGTGTTGACCGTCTCCTCACTGACATAATCAGATTAGTTTAGATCCCCCCAAAGACCACAAAACATTGCCTCATTTCATATGGACACAGCATTCCAGTTCTCTGGTTATTAATATTTTTTACTATAAACGAATAGTGCCATGCTGATGCCAAATCCCTGTGGAAATTTTAGTTATGGTGAATTAGCCCAACTGCTTGATCACCCATAAACACGGACATGAAGGAGTAGCTGGGCCTTCAAAGCAGAAGACCAGAGCCCGACACAGGGTCACCAAAGACAATGCTAGTCAGCACAGCCTGCTGTCATTCTCACCAGTTTTTCCTGGGCTAATTCCTCAGCGACTTCCATCTCCATATTGACACACAAATGTTTTCCCACAAAAACAGTGATGATTTCCTAGATCACCCTTCAAGACAGAATGTCTCCCTAAATACTCCCAAAGCCCTCTTGAGTCGGACTCCAAAACCTAAGCCCCTCTGAGTCCTGTTTCTAGGACTTAGCTCTCAGACAGCTGAGGACCCTAGAGCCCCAGAGTGAGCAGGGAGCAGTTGGAGCTGTACTGTTGCAGCTGGGTAACTTCTGCACTAATATGATCAAAAGATTTCCTCCTTGCCCCCCCACCCCTAGCAATGAATTCTTAGGAGAACTCTATATAGGTAAGATAGGGAGAATATTGTCATTTAGCTACTATTAACTAAGAGCCTGCTTTGTGTTGAGATGAGACCCAAAATAGAGAAGCTCCTGGTTATATTCTAACGTTGGCAGAGCAAAGGCAAAGTCAGAAAAGAAATACATTAATTTTTTTTTAAATATTATGTATGAAAGTAATCAAATGGGGAAATGAGGAGGAGAGAATAAGACCACTACAGATAAGGCAGCAGGAAATAACTTCTTGGATGGAGACCTTTAGGGCTCCACCTGAATAATGATGATCTGGGGGCTGCGCATGTGACAGAAAGCCAGATGGCCAGTGTGGCCAGAGGGCAGCGAGCGTGATGGAGGGTGGTGTGAAATACCAGCAGGAGCTCCATGACACAGGCCCTCAGAGACCAAAGAGAGGCACTTGGGTTTATTTTCATTTCAAGTCTATTAGAAGGTGAAGCAAAGTAGCAATCTCTATTTTTAAAACCATTCACTCTGGCGGCTATGCTGGTGCGAATGGTAACGTGGTAAATGTGGAAAAGAGAGTTCAAGGATAAGAGGCTATGTGCGTGGATCGCGCAAGCAATGAGGGCTTGGTTTGTTGTGGGAAAATGGAATTGAGGAAAGAGAATCAAGCAGATGTAACCTTGTTCAGAAACAAGACTAGCTGAGTAATGAGATGAGGGGGCTGAGGATCAGGTGGCTGTTTCCGTTTTGATGTAGGCAATTGAGTGGTTTGCAATTCCATTTAATTAGAGGTGATAGACCGTGTGGGAGGCACAAGGTTGGGGGGAGCAGAGGAAGCTAGGGAAATGAAAGTTCCTTTTTGGCTAATTTAAATCTCAATTGACCCTTAAACACCCAGAGGTAGGAATTTTCAGACCAGACCACTGAAAATATGAATCTGATTTTCAAGATAGACATCAGGACTGTTGATGTATATTATGTTATCATCAGCATATGGATAGTAGTGTTCAGCCATGAGATTGGATGAAATCACACAGGAAAAAGGAGAAGATAAGAGGACTTAAGTGTGAGACCTAAATTACCCCAAGATTTAGAAATTGGTTAAGGGAAAAGCTGCCAGAAATTAGATAGCAAAGCAGCCAATGAGGTAAAAGCACCACTGAGGGAATTTCTCTAATAAATACTGAAGCCAACAAAATGTGTTTCAAGGAGAGAGAAGTCAACTAACCAAATACAAATGAGAGATTGAGTAAGATTATCATGTCATTGGATTTCACAAGTGAAGGTTAATGGGACTTTGGAGGGTTTATTTTTAGGTGATTATACCTGATGAAAGGAATGCAATGTGCTAATTTTTCTGCTTAAATTTTATAACCAATCCAATGTTGAAAAAAATTAAGTAGAAAAGTGTGTTATTTAGACTATAAAGTTCAGCGTAGAAATATTTATGATGAAATAAATGTAAAGAGCTATGCCATGTTATAGAAAGGACAAATTGAAAGGCTATCATTAAATCATCTGACTCCAAGTATTTTCCAATCAAAAAAGATTTCTAAATGTTAGAATTAATTACTGCAAGGTTAAAAGGTAATTCTTATGTTTATATATTTGTAACTTGTGGTTTGTTGTGATTTTAAGCCATGTGTATTTTAGTCATGAAGTAGAGATAGATTGCTCCAAAATATCATTTGGCTTAACGCAAAAAGCTACTTGTGGCAGCAGGTGGAAATAACTAACTTTCTGTGACTGAAAACAATATTTTTTTCTCTTACCAGGTATGGTGACATGGTACCAAAAACCATTGCAGGAAAGATTTTTGGATCCATCTGTTCACTGAGTGGGGTCTTGGTCATTGCTCTACCTGTTCCAGTGATTGTATCTAACTTCAGTCGGATCTACCACCAAAATCAACGGGCAGACAAACGGAGAGCACAAAAGGTGGGTCTTCAGCTATGTGTAACCATTTAGCATCTCCTATCCCCACAGTGAGCTTTCAAATCCATTACTGGCTGTTCAGTGTTCCAGATTCAGTAGATGGTTGTATTATTCAGCACAAGCTAAGTTATACGACAGCGAAAGAACCGTGATATCTCAGTGGTTTAACACAACAAGGACTATTTCTCAATCATATTAAAAGACAATTACTGGTCCAGTGATGGAAACGCCATCTTGACAATGTTCTTCTGCAATCATTTAAGCAGAAGTAAAAAGACATGATGAACCACACACTGAACTCCTAAAGCCTCCTGCTGGAAGTGGGCCATCCCTGGTGGAAATTCTTTAATAAAAGAACTAAATATAATTTTTTTCAATTGTAATGAAGGCTACCTATGTGAAAACTGTAGGAACTACAAATCAGATTTTCAAATAAACCAATCTCCAAAATATTGGGTTGGCCAAAAAGTCCATTTAGTTTTTTTCCATAAAATAAAGGACACAGTTTTCATTTTCACCAATAACTTTATTGATTTGGATATTTTGAGTATGTTGGCTCTCTCACAGATGGTAAAACACTGATTGTTTTCAATTAACACATTGTTGACTGGTCACAAAAAACCCCTGTGTTTTGAAGCCCAAAACATTGTTGACCAATAAGGAGTTAGTTTGTGCTTGCGCTTGCATTAGCTTTTGCTCTAAAATTGCTGGTCAACACAAGTTAACTCAAGTTTGTATTTGCAGTAGCTTTTGTATAAAATTGCAGGTTAACAATGTGTAATGTTTCAATTTGATCACTATCAACTTCAATTGGTATACCTGACCATAGAGTATCATCCAGGAAGGGACCTCCAGGCCAAAACTTTGGCAACCAGTTTTGACACCTGTGATCACTCACAGCACCTTCTCCATACACTGCACAAATCTTTGTGTGTGTGTGTGTTTCAGTTGTGTTTTTACCTCTCTTGAAATAATAAAGTATAATATGCCAAAGATGGTGTTATTTTCTTCCATCTTCATTATTAAAATGGATACACAGAAATTTTGTTTTTTTTAATTCACAAATTTTGATGTTTTTTAAAATTTATTTTTCTTTTTTATTATGCTGTTACATTTGGCCCAATTTATGTTCCCTTTGCTCCCTTCCACCCAACACAGCCCTCCCCCCAGCTACCCCCACCCCTGCCCTTACTTAGTTCATGTCCATGGGTCATGCATGAGTTCTTTGACTTTACCTTTTCCTGTACTATTCTTAACATCTCTCTGTCTATTTTTCACCCACCAATAATGCTTCTTAATCCCTGCACCTTCACCCCCTCCTTTCCCACTCTCCTCCCAGCAGACACCCCCCTCCAAATGTTCCCCATATCTTTGATTCTGTTCCCTCTCTGGTTGCCTACTTAGTTGTTTTTGTTTTCTAGATTCTGTTGTTGATAGTTGTGAGTTTGTCATCTTTTTTTAGGATTTTATTTATTATTTTTAAAGAGAGGGGAAGGGAAAGAGGCAGAGAGGGGGAGAGACATCAATGCATGGTTGCCCTTCACCTGTCTCCAGCTAAGGACCTGGCTGGAGACCTAGCTTTGCAATCTGGTTATGTGCCCTGGCTGGGAATCAAACCAGTGACCTTTGGGTTCGCAGGCCAGTGCCTTATCCACTGTGCCACCAACCAGGGCCTTGTTGTCTTTTTAATGGTCATAATTTTTATCTCTTTTTCTTAAGTCCCTTTAACATTTCATACAATAATGGCTTGGTGATGATGAACTCCTTTAGCTTTACTTTGTCTGGAAAGCACTTTATCTGCCCTCTCATTCTGAATGACAGCTTTGCTGAACAGAATAATCTAGGTTATAAGCCTTGGCTTTTCATCACTTTGAATACTTCTTTGCCATTCCCTTCTTGCCTACAAAGTTTCTTTTGAGAAATCAGTTGATAGTCTTACAGGAACCCTTTGCTAGGTAACTCTCTTCTATTGTTGTTTTTAAGATTCTCTCTATATTTAACCTTTGGCATTTGAATTATGATGTGTCTTGGTGTGGTCCTCCTTGGGTCTAGCTTACTTGGGGCTCTCTGTGCTTCCTGGACTTGTGTGTTTATTTCCTTCACCAAATTAGGGAGATTTTCCCTCATTATTTTTTCACATAAGTTTTCAATTTCTTGCTCTTCTTCTTCTCCTTCTGATACCCCTATGCTTCAGATATTGGCACATTTAAAGTTGTCCCAGAGATTTCTACATGTCTCCTCATTTTGTTCAATATTGTTTCCTATTTCTATACTGGTTGATTTTTTCATTTTTTCCTTATGTTCCAAATCATTGATTTGAACCCTGGCTTCCTTTCCTTCACCTTTGGTTTCCTGTGGATCTTTCTTTGTTTCACATAGCCTAGCTTTCAGTTCTTCCTTTCTGTGTTTGTTGTATTTAAGCATATCTCTCAAGTCTATGAGTATCTTAATCACTAGCATTTTGAACTCTGCCTCTGTTAGGTTGGCTATTTCTTTGTTGCTCATGTCTCCCACTGGCACCTTGATCTGCTCTTTTTTTTAGGCCATACTTTTCTGTCTCCTCAACTTGACAGCTTTCAGTGTTTGCCTCCGTATCTTAGATAGTTCTCTGATATGTGTGTATGTGTGTGCATTTAATGCAGGCTGACATGTCAGCTGTCACAATGCACTCTAACAAAATTGTTTCACATGAAGTTTGAAAGACAATGAATCACTGCTAGAGTTATTTTATGAAAAAAAAATAATAAATGAACTATTTGGCCAACCCAATACACAAGGTCTGTCAAGAAAAAATCCAGCCATTGTTAACAGAATGAGAACAGTTTGTGCCACATAGAGGTAACATGACAGCCAAGGAGAGTGGGCTAGAATATGCACATGAATAATGACATCTCCACTGCACTAGTCAGTAGGAACGGTAGACAACATTAAATGAGCATGTGTACTGTGTGACTGTTGAATTCAAAACAACTGAGCAAATAGAGCAATGAATTTGCATCAAATTTTGTGTTAGGCTTGAACATTCCTCCACAGAAACTATTCAGACAATTCAGAAGGAAATTATTCAGATGCCCACAACTATGGGCAACCAGTGATTGGCAGCTTCATCATAAAAATGCACCCATTCATGATGTATCATGTCTCATGCAGAGCTTTTTTAAGAAACACCAAATCACCTAGGTGACTCAGCCCTCCTACAGCCCAGATTTGGCACCCTGCAACTTCTGGCTTTTCCCCCAAACTAAAATCACCTTTGAAAAGGAAGCAATTTCAGACCATAGATAAGATTCAGGAAAATGCAATGGGGCAGCTGATGGCAATTGGGAGAACTGTGTGAGGTCCCAATTGGGAAAGCTTTGAAGGGGATTGAGGAGTCATTGTCCTATGTATGTTTTTTGTATCTTCAATAAATGCCTCTATTTTTTCGTATTACATGAATGGATACTATCTGGACAGACCTCCTATGTACTTTTTTCAAATTGCAACATCTGTAACAAGCAAATCAACAAAGAAAACCTTAGAATATATTAGAAGCCATTTTGCCTACAGAAACTTAGAATACAGAAAATGTTTAATGTGATGTAAATAAGTACACCAAATGGAAAAGCGTGTTTTAGGAGTGCTTTTTAGTATTTTCTAAATATCTTGTATTCTAAGTGTCTGTCATAAAGCAGTAAATTTAGCACATCAAGACTACCAGAAAAACTGGCTATATAAAACCAAATACAATAACCTGGTGTGATATGTCTGGTAAGTAGACTGTAACCAATAAACTGAACATAGACATCTAAGAAAAAGCAGTGGCTGTGGAACTAAAAAAGTTGCCAAGGGATATTTGCTATTTTCCTTCCCAGAAGATTTTAAAAATTAAAAAGACTAGGTATTCATCAGGGTAAGATAGTTTAGATTTATGTGGAAATGGGGGATTTGGCAAATACCAAAGTTGTGCAAAATTAACCAGCTAGTTCAACCAAGCAAGGAGTTGATTCAGCAAAACCATTAGTCGAGAAGAATAATAAGTAGTATTTCAACTGGTTTTCAGAGCAGATTTTATGGTGGTTAGTCTTGTTACCACCTCCAACCTCAAGCAAAAACTTGAAATATACACAATATGCATTTGAGAACATCCCTGTCATGGGATACTTTCCCACTTCTAGGTTGTTCCCACTGGCAAGGACCCTTCTTACTTTCACTGCCTATCCCTACCCTTTAAAGGGAATGCACTTAGCCCATTTCTATCAGTTCTTGATAAATTCGTAATGAAATGCTGATATGTGAGTGAATGCAGACCAAAACTGTAATATCTCTCCCTCACCTCCATCACCAATTATATTTTTTAAAATTTATTTATCCACTCAGTTATTCAATAAGTACTTATTGAATAGAATATATTAGACAGAGTGAAGCTAAGTTGATACAATGAAGCGAAGAGCTTACCGTGTTTTAAAATACAAATCACACCATTTAATCATCTGTGTACTTAGAAGGCTAACTGGTGAGTAATTGTTATGTATAATAGTGATAGTAATTACAATTATAATTTAATAATGCTAATAGCAACAACAACCACCCTCTCTAGAGTTTCAAGTATGTCCCAGGTGCTTTATATCTGTTATTTATAATTTCACAATTAACTTGCAAGGGAAGTGTTATTATTTCCATTTTACAAATAACTGGCGTATGCTCACATGCCAATTGAATAAAATCTAAAACAAGAAAATTCTAGCACTATCAGAAGTATGAATCTGTTTTTCTCTGATCCCTGCCTACATCCTATTTCAGTCCTCCTTCCTCCCCTCTTTTTGCTTTCATTGCATTGCGCTTTTCTGGGAGCCTTTCAGTGGCCCTACACTGACCTAAATCCCAGCTCTGCCCTGCCCACTCCGGCATTAACCAAGCCCTAGAACTGGGAATCTTGCACTTTCCCCACTGGCTTCCTTCCTCTCCCTTATTTTATTATTATCTGGCACTAACTTGTCTCATTTCTAGGGGAGTAATTTTCCTTCAATAAGGGGAAGATTCCACTAAATTCCTTACATTTTAAAAAGTTGATAAAGCTGCATTTGCTACCTGCACATGAGATATTTTACTAAACCTTAAACAAAAGTTACAAGTGTAAGTAAAATTTCCTGAGTACATGATATAGGAAGTATGTGGTCTGATATTTCAGAAGTAAGGAACTGCCTCAGGTTACAAGGAAGAAAATGTTCTCTATCTCACAAGGCTGTATTGAAAACATTTTGTAATTTGGTAAGAAGATGGTTTAATATAACATCTCTTAATCTACATAATATCACATTTAGAAGGTGGAACCCATTTAAGGAATTTGCTATCTCAGTGGTTTTGGGCTTATACATCTTTCTGTGATTGGCATTCCAGCCTCTGACCCAAAGGATACATTGTGAAGTCTATATAATAGAATTTGGTGCAATTGAAAAGCAATCAATTTGCTAAAAACCACTGCACACTAGCCTCTGAATGTTTCACAGTAAAAAGGTTCCTTGTCTTAGTAATGTGAGAAATGTTGCATCATCTTTATAAGAATATCCACAATATAATCTGTTGCACAGAATCTAACCTCAAAGAAACCTGCTTAACCTCTCAGCAATTCCCAAGTTTTCTTGACCATGGGACCACTTTGCTTCATTCAATTAGTTGAGCTTTTACCTATAACACTTACTAGCGTGATGGAACTAACTTTGAAAAATGCTGCCAAGTTTAGGCAACTAAGAAAAAATTGAATTTATGAAGACAATTTTTTTCCAACACTATCAATATTTGTCAAGGCAGATAAAGAATTTGAAAATAGCTGCAAAGGTATTTTTATACTGACAACATAAACCTTATTTTTAGTTAAATCTTGGAAGACTTATGCTTTTACACAGGCTAAATATCTACTGAAACCTTACTCTAACTTCCACAATATTGGCTAGTACTTGACCATGCAAAGGAATTGTATTTACTACAGGGTTAGGGGTAGTGGGCTGGAAAGAAGGCATTTCCTCTTACTAGTGAATAGTATTTTTTTAACCTCCCAATTACACAGCCAGAGTTGCTAAGCTTGTCATATTGAGTGGATCAGAAATGATGTAATTTTCTAAAATATCTTTGTGAAAGAATTTCACCTGCTGGAAATGTAATCACAGGGCATAAAGGCTAGCATTCAACAGACATTTGGTGTGATGATCCACAAGACCAATTAAACCAATAACTCAAAATTAAATAAAACCCACAATAGAAATTGAGATGGCAGGGTATTTTTTTCTAACACAGTATCTGACTTAGCAAAATGGCTATTCTGTCTGTAATGTAACCGCTTTTTTTTCACTAAGCACTACTTCTATGGTAGTGGCTGTGGCCATATGTAGGCCTTCCATGAGAAAGAGGATGTCTTATTTTCCTTTGCTGGACAATACAGTATTTTTGCTTCATTTATGTCTCCTTTATGAAAGGCATAATGTGTCCCAATACTGTGGCTATATGCTGAGAAAAGGGAAGGGCACAGGTGAGACTAGTAACTATGATATGGTAACTAGTAAATATGATATAGGTAATTATGATATATAATTACACTCAGTAGTTGCAAAAAGAAAGAGAGATGAAAGAGGGAGTGAGGGAGAGAGGGAAGAAGGGAGAAAGAAAGGGAGGTAGGGAGGGGAAGGTTGAGGAAGGGAACCCAAAAAGGCATTGAATGTTCGACGAGACCAAGGATACTCAAGGATTTAAATTTCACCCATAACCCCTTTCTGGAAACTACAGGTAAACGTGCATTTAACTTACTTATTTCTGGATTTCTATCATTGATTCTAACTCATTTACAAATGTGCTTGTCACTTATCATTGTTATTATTGAGACAAATTTTCTACCTTCCAACGTCATTGTGTAGTACTATCTCCGTATTTTGAGCGATGGAGACATTATATTGTCAAAAAAAAAAAAAGTAAAATTGGTTTATCGTACTATTGTAAATGTGATCTTTGTACAGGTTACTATTTTAACCTAGAATCAGCACATGACAAGAATAAATTCATGGAGGAAGAAAGGAGTGGAGTTGAAGGCAGATAATCTGAGGTCTGTCCTGAAAGTATTGGGCCAATGTCAAGATAATTTAAATAGTTGGCGCTGCTGATACTTTAGGGACAGACCTTGTATTTTTTGAGCTTCAGATGTCTCAGTGTTACTTTAAATGCTGTGGGTAAAAGGTCATCTTGGTACAACAACTTCAGAGAAAGCTTTGTAAGACTATCAAACAACACAAACACACACACACACACACTTCAGCCCAGGAATAATTCTGCTTCTAGAAATTTGTCTTGCAGACACTCTCATTATGATGTTCAAAACAGACAGCATTGCTTATAGTAGTAAAGAATGCTTTAAAAATTAATTATAGTTGTCTGGCTAAATAAATGATGCTTTGTTCATTCCAATGGTATATTATACATCCATAAACAGATGAGATGGATATATACATGTAGATATGGAAGGAGTTCCGAGCTGTATTAAATGAAAACAGCTGAGTGTAAAAGTGTGAAGGATATTCTCTTGACTGAGTAAAATACATGTGAATATACATATGAATGCACGTATTTTTGCTTTTATATGCCTAGAAAACTTCTGGCAAGATTCTCTGGAAGTACTGTCAGTGGTTGACTCTGAGGCATAGGAGCCATGCAGTTCCAGGGTCCAGAGAGACTGGCTCAGTTTTTCACACACGTTTGTAATTAAAAACTTTTGTCCCATGTATACATTCATTTTCAGTGTTTTTAAATTTATATGATTCTTAAATTGTTATTAAAAAGAATGTTCCAGAGCTAGAACCTAAAGATGGTAATTTTTGGAGGTGTGTAGCAAGGGAAAAAAGGAGAGTCTTTATAGGACAGTTTTACAAAAAAGTTATTTTCCAAAATATCCCAGTTGCTTCCTTATACTTACCTGCTAGATACACATCATGTAAAATAGAATGGTCACCACAACAGTGCTCCCCAGGAAGTGAAATCAGGCTCAGTCCATGACAGTCTGGAGCAGGTACACAACAGCAGTTCTAAAGTAGGATGGGATACCAGCAGTCTGGCTAAGCAGTCAGCTTGCTTGGGAACATCCCTTTGGTGATCTCTCTGACGTTGTAAAAAATTCAAATGGCCACCCTAAATCCTCTACATTAAAAAAAATACTGTAAGCCCTGGCTGGTGGCTCAGTGGATTGGTGCAGGCCTATGAATCCAAAGGTCGCTAGTTTGATTCCCCAAGTCAGGGCACATAACCTGGTTACAAGCCAGGTCTCCAGCCAGGTCCTTAGCTAGAGGCAGGTGAAAGGCAACCATACATTGTGATGTTTCTCTCCCTTTCTTCCTCCTTCCCTCCCCTTCTCTCTAAAAATAATGAATAAAATCTTTTTAAAAATACTCCATAAATGCTTTAAAAATTAAAAATAATATTATGAGTGGAGCACTGTGTTTATTTCAACACATTTAAAAGTGAAACAGAAATCAGATAAGTATGATTTTGTGTAGACCTGTGCCAGTACAAGGTGAATAATTTAGGGACTGTTTTAGGAGTTCCTAATGTTCAGGATGGGGTCTACATTGGCCAGTTTAGCAGATTGACTGCAAAATTTAAACATTTTTTAAAAAGAGAAAGTTTGTATTTGAGGTCCAAAATGCAACTGAATAGTTATTTATGTTTTTGTTTGTGCTCTTTTGGGAGGTGGGGAGGTGGGGAGGTGGGGGTGGAGGGAGGAAGAAAGGAAGTCAGAAAGGCAATTGGTTTCTGGAACCTAATTACTAAATTTTAAAAGGACATTAATTTAAATGAAAAACAGTTGGCAGCTGATTTGCTGGGTCTTTATTTCATTAAGTTACTCAGATTGGCATAAGTGAAAATATTAAGTAAAGTAATATAGCTATTTTTCTTTTAACACAATTGACAAAAACAATAATAAAATAACTTGATCTTACTGTAAAGAATTAATTACAATCTTTAAATGCATAACCCCTCTCCAAATGTAGTTGATCTTACCAATATGTTACTAAAATAAAACATTCATGTTATTACCAGAAGACTTCCTCAGCCTGGGCTGGCCCTGCCCCAGCGGGGGCCGGGACCTAGTATATGGATGACCTCCAAGTTCTTGACTTGTGCAGGGAAAAATCTAAAAGACACCAGTCCAGGTGGAAGTGAGAGTCCATTTACTAAAGCCTGGGACAGCGAAGCAAAGGAAGGGCCCTTGCAGATGAGATTCAGGCTCTGAGACAGCTGCCACTGCCTTGGGACCCTTATAGCTCAAGATAGAAGAGGAGAAGTATTCGCCTGAGAAAATGGGGGTGCGGGCATGCTTGCATCCTGTTCTCTTCTGTCCTAAGGGTCTTACCTATTTCCTAGAGTAAGTCTCATGAGAGGACCTCAACAGAATAATTATTAGATTTCTGGCTATGGTGTTTAGTGTGCTGATGTATTAAAAATGAGCACATAATTGGGTCTGGGGTCATTATCTAGTTAGTTTTACCTTTATCTTGGATTAGTCTGGCTCTAATTGGTTTTTGTTATCTACCTCCCTAACTATGGTGATTTAAACCATCTGTTTTTAAGCATCTTCATTTAGGGAGGATAGGGCTTTATGATTTATTAGCTGGCTGTTAATTGCTCAGCCTTTCCAGTGGTTTGTTCAGCCATTTGTCTGTCTGTTCAGCCATTTGTGTCAGTGTCCTCATTCCACTTGCACAAGTATTTTCCTAGTTTCTTACTAACCTGCCTCAATAGGATGAAAAGTTCATTGTCGAGAGTTACAAAAACTGGCATATTTTTAAACATAGGTATGCTGACATTGGGATTATACTAGAGCATATGCATTGTTTTAAGAAAACAGTTCATAGGTATTAACAGGACATTCACTTTTCTCTTATAGAAAGCCAGACTCGCCAGGATCCGGGCAGCAAAAAGCGGAAGTGCAAATGCTTACATGCAAAGCAAACGGAATGGCTTACTCAGTAATCAACTGCAGGTACCTTTCTTAATACTCACTTTATTAATGCATTATTTAATGCTTAGTTTATTGATTTATTTCTACTTAACTATATATAATTGTATTGTGGGTAATTATGAACATGACTACTAAGACAACCACAGGTCATTTTTTTAATAACGTCTTCCCTATACAGCCTTCTTGCGGGTAGCAGGTTAGAAACCAGGCTATAAAATATTGCCAGTGAGTCATGATTCTCATTGGTGATTGAGAAGATTTTTACATACTCTCATGTAAACATGGTGTGATGTTGTGACTAATAAGAAATATACATTTGGCCTTCTTCCTGTTTCTGGGACTAAGCTCCTAAATCCCTGGAATTTCCTAATGGAGAAGAGCTGAAAAAGATCTTTTATTATATTAATGAAGTGGCTTTTGGACCTCACCTAAGGTTGGGGGCCAACTAAGTGACTGGAGAGTTGGAACTTTCAGTCCCATCCCCTAACCTCCTAGGAAGGGAGAGGGGCTAGAGATTCAGCTCAGTCATCAATGGCCAGTGATTTATTTAATCGATCATGCCTAGGTAATGAAACCTTCATAAAAACTCAAAAGGAATTGAGTGCCAGCCTGTGAACCAAAGGGTTGCCGGTTCAATTCCTAGTCAAGGCACATGCCTGGGTTGCAGGCCAGGTCCCCAGTTGGGGGTGAGTGAGAGGCAACCACACATTCATATTTCTCTTCCTTTGTCCTTCCCTTTCCCTCTCTCTAAAAATAGATACATAAAATCTTGAAGAAAATAAAGTTGTTCATCTTAAAAAAAAAAAAAAAAAACTCAAAAGAAGGGTGATTAATGAGCTTTCTGGTTAGTGAACAGGTGGAGATTTGAGAGTGTGGCACACCCAAAAAGCAGGGAAGCCCCTCACCCCTTTACACATCCCTAACCCAGTACATCTCTTCTACCTAGCTGTTCCTGTGTTATATTATATACTTGTATGATAAACCATTAATCTAGCAAGTAACATATTTCTTTGAGTTCTGTGAGCCACTCAAGCAAACTAATGAAACTAAAGGAGGAGGTCGTGGGAATCTGATTTATAGCCAGTTGGAATCTAAAAGTTCAAGGAGAGGATCATTAGAACCTCCAGGCTATAGCCAAGGTAGTCAGAAGCATAGGTGGTAATTTAAGATTGTAACTAGAATCTCAAGTGAAACGGGGGGGGGGGGGGGGGGGGGGGGGGGGGGGGGGGGGGGGGGGGGGGGG
>PVIW01000040.1:120628-213982 GCA_004026585.1 Noctilio leporinus | reverse complement strand
TACTTAGAATATTTTTTGTCATTCCCTTCTGGCTTGTATTGTTTCTGTTGAATAATCAGTTGATAGCCTTATTGGAGCTCCCTTATATGTTATTTGCTGTTTCTCTCTTGATGCTTTTAGGATTCTGTCTTTGTCTTTGAAATTTGCCATTTTAATTATAATGTGTCTTGGAGTGGGTCTGTTTGGATCCATCCTCATTGGAACCCTCTGTGCTTCCTGAACTTGAGTAACATTTTCATCCATCATGTGAGGGAAGTTCTAGATTTGTGAAATATGTCAATAGTGTTTCAATTGGGATTGTGTTGAATCTATAGATTGCTTTGGGTAGTGTGGACATTTTAATGATGTTAATCTTCTAATTCATGAGCATAGTATATGCTTCCATTTATTTGTACCTTCCTTAATTTCTTTCTTCTAGTTCTGTAGTTTTCCAAGTGTAGATCCTTTACCTCCTAGGTTAAGTTAATCCCTAGGTACTTTATGTTTTTTGTCACTATAGTAAATGGGATTTTCCCCCTAGTTTCCATTTCCAATATCTCACTGTTGATATACAAAAATGTCTTTGATTTCTGAATATTGACTTTGTATCCTGCTATTTTGCCAAATTCACTTACTAAGTTGAGGTGTTATTTTTTGTTGTTGTTTGTTTGTTTGTTTGTTTTTATGGAATCAATAGGTTTTTTTTTTTTATGTACACTATCATGTCATCTGCAAATAATTACAGTTTTATTCCTCCTTTCCAATCTGAATGTCTTTTATTTCTTTTTCTTGTCTGATCACTGTGCCCAGAATTTCCAGTACTATGTTGAGTAAAAGTGATAAAAGTGAGCACTCTCTTGTTCCTGATCTCAGGAGGAAGGTTTTTAGTTTTTACCCATTGAGTGTGATGTTGGCTCTAGTTTTCTTGTATATGGCCTTTATTATGTTGAGATATGCTTCTCTATTCCACTTTGCTGAGCATTTTAAAAAATAATAAACAGGTGCTGTACTTTGTCAAATGCATTTTCATGTAGTTTTTGTTTTTCATTTTGTTTATGTGGTGTTTTACATTTGTTGATTTATGAATATGATACCATCCTTACATACTTGGGATGAATCCCACTTGATCATGGAGTGTGATATTTTTAATGTATGGCAGATCTGGTTTGCCAATATTTTATTGAGGATTTTAGTGTCTATGTTCATCAGGGATAGTGGCCTGTCGTTTACTGTCTTTATTGTGTGTTTGCCTGGTTTTGGAATTAGGATAATGCTAGCTTCCTAAAAAATGTTTGGGAGTCTTCCCTCTTCTTGAAATTTTTTGGACTAGTTTGAGAAGGATAGAAGTAAGCTCTTCCCTAAATGCTTGGTAAAATTTACCTGTGAAGACTTCTGGTCTAGGGCTTTTGTGTGCCAGGAGTTGTTTGATTACTGCTTCAATTTCACTAGTTGTTATTGGTCTATTCAGGCTTTCTGCTTCTTTTTTATTTAGTTTTGGAAGATTATATGTCTCTAGAAATTCATTCACTTTGCTCAGATTGTCAAATTTCTTGGCATATTGTTGTTTGTATAAATTTCTTGCAAGCCTTTATATTTCTGTGGCATTTGTTGTAATTTCTCCTCTTTCATTTCTGATTTTATTTATTTGGGTCCTCTCTCCCTTTCTGTTGATGAATCTGGTTAAAGGCTTGTCAATTTTATTTATCTTTTCAAAGAACCAGCTCTTGGATTCCTTGATTCTTTGAGTTGTTCTTTTAGTCTCTATGTCATTTAATTCTGCCATGATCTTGATTATTTCCTTCCTTCAACTCACTCTGGGAATAGTTTGTTGTTCCTCTAGTTCTTTCAGATGTAGTCTTAGGTTGTTTATTTGAGACTTTTCTATCTTTTTTGGTAGGCCTGTATTGTCATCTACTTCCCTCTCAGGACTGCTTTTGTTGTGTTCCATAGGTTTGGGCTGTGGTTTGTTCATTTTCATTTGTTTCAAGAAATTTCTTAATTTCTTTCTTGGTCTCATTATTAACACATTTATTATTTAATAGCATGTTATTCAATCTCCATGAATTTGATTGTTTTTGATTTTATTCCTTGATGTTATTTTCTAGTTTCAAGCCATTGTGATCTGAGATGATGCTTGATATGATTTCAATTTTCTTGAAAATTGTTTCATGTCCTACCATGTGGTCTATCTTTGAAAATGTTCCACGTGCATTTGAAAAGAATGTATATTTTGCTTCTTTGGGGTGAATGGTTTAGAATATATCAATTAAGTCCATTTGCTCTAGGGTGTTGTTCAATGCCACAATATCCTTATTGATTCTTTGCTTGGGAGATCTATCTGTTGCTGGCAACGGGGTGTTAAAATCCCCTACTATGAGTTTGTTGCTATCAATATCTTTCTTGAAGTCCTCCAAGACTTTCCTTATATATTTGGGTAATCCTATGTTGGGTATATATATATTACATCTTCTTGATGGATTGTTCCCTTAAGTGTTATGTAGTGTACTTCTTTGTCACTTTTCTTTTTTAAGATTATTTTTTATTATTTTTAGAGAGAGGGGAAGGGAGAGAGGCAGAAAGGGAGAGAGAGAGAGAGAGAGATCAATGTATGATTGCCTTTCACCTGCCTCCAGCTATGGACCTGGCTGAAGACCTGGCCTGCAACCTGGTTATGTGCCCTGGCAGGGAATCAAACCAGTGATCTTTGGGTTCACAGGCTGGTGCCTTCTTTGTCTCTTTTAATGGCCTTTGCTTTGAAATCTATTTTGTGTGATATAACTATTGCTACCCCAGCTTTTTTTTTATATCTGTTTAGAACATTGTTTTTTCATTTTTCACCTTTAGTCTATGTAGATAATTTTTCCTAGGTTGGTCTCTTAGAAACAGCATATATGCAGGTCATGTTTTCTTATCCATTCAGCTACCTACCCTAAGTCTTTTGAGTGGAGCATTTAATCCATTTACATTAAGGTTATTACAGATAGGTACCAATTCATTGTCATTTTTCTCTTTTGTACCTGTGCTCTCCCCCACCCCACCCCCAATTTTTCTTCATCTTCTTAAATTAGTCTCTTTAGTATCTTTTGCCATGCTAGTTCGGTGAAGATGTAGTCTTTTAGCCGCCCCCCCCCCCTTTTTTTTTTTTTGATCTGGGAAATGCCTTATTTCACCTTCCATTTTAAACGAGAACCTTGCTGGGTAGAGAAGTCTTGGTTGTAGGCATTTGGTTTTCATTGCTTGGAATATATTTTTTTTCCATTTTCTTCTGGGTTGTGTTTCTGTTGAGAAATCAGCTGATAGCTTTATCAAAGATTTCTTGTATATTATTAACTATTTCTCCCTGCTGCTTTTAAGATTCTTTCTTTGTCTTAAAGTTTTACCATTTTAATTATGATGTATCTTAGAGTGGGTTCATTTTGGGTTCATTTTGATTGAGAACCTCTGTGCTTCCTGGACTTAACATGGCTTTTTCTCTCATCAAGTTAGGGAACTCTTCTGCCATTACATTTTCAAACAGGTTTTTTTTTTTTTTATCCCGTGATCTTCTTCTCTTTCTGGTATCCCTATGATATTGATGTTATTACATTTCATGTTGTCCTGCAGCTCCCTTAAACACTCTCCATTCTTTTTCAGTCTTTTTTCATTTTGTTGTTCTGTTTGGGAATTTTTTTTTCTACATTGACCTCTTGCTTGCTGATTTAACCCTTTGCTTCACTAGTCTGCTTTGAATTCCTTCTACTGTGTTCTTCAATTCAGATATTGTATTCTTCATTTCCCCCTGGCTCTTATTGATAGTTTCTATGTCCTTTCTTAATGTTTGTGTAGTTTGCAGTAATTTCCTTGTAGCTTCCCTGGAGTTCTTTTTAGTTCTCACTGATCTCATTGAACATCCTGATAACCATTATTTTGAACTCAATGTCTGATAGTTTGCTTGCCTCTATTTCATTTAGCACTCTTTCTGGGGATTCCCCCTTTTATTTCAGTTAGGGGTTGTTTCTCTGTCTCTCCATTGTAGGTGAGTCTTCTTTTTTATTCCTGTTTCTTCAATTGATCTTTTTTTTCCTGTCTTCATGGTGTGACCTTTTATGGTAAGATACCTGTGGGATCCAGTGGTGCAATCTCCTTGATGTTCTGAACTCGATGGTCTAGGGATGCCCTTTTTGCTGTGCATGTGGGTTCTCTGAGTGGAATTGGGATTTGGTTGTTGTTTGGTCATTCTTTGGTGGGTTTTTCTCTCTGGCTGGATGACTAAGAGTCCTCTGTGTACAACAGCCCAGGGAATCAAAACCACACCCATAAAAATCCCCACTCACAATCACACTATCAACAGCAAATGAGCTAATATTAATAAAGGTATAAAGAGGTTAAGACTATTATAATAAAGGAAAACAAATATGACATGACTAACTGAAAGAAAAATGATTCAAAAATAATAAGAGTCGGGAATAGAAATAAAGCAAAGAGAGAAATAAAAATAAAATTTACATTGTTAACTAAAAAGAGAGGGAAGAAGTCAGAATGGAGTAAGAGAAGGAACATATATAATATTAAGTTTACACAGAAATTTTAAAAATATATAGTGAGAGAGAACAAAATAGGAACCAAATTGCAGAAAAGATATACTATGACACTATCAACAACAAATGAACAAATATTAGTATAGGTGGGTTGAGAATAAGAGGGAAAAATGAAAGAAAAAAAAGCTTACAAGATGCCTAGCGGAAAGAAATGATTTTGAGAGGATATAGGGAGAAGGAATACTATAGTGAAAATGAAAATAAGGCTATGACAGGGAAAATTTCTAATTTAAATTAAAAAAAAGAAAGGGCAGAAGGAAGACAAAGTGGAGTAGGAGAGGGGAGGGATAAAAATTGATACTTATAATACAAAAATAGAGAAGATTAAGAAATAAAATTGAAGAAATGCAACAACCACCACCATAACCAATGAGCAGAGATTAATAAATGTGGAGAGAAAATATGGGTATTTTAACAATTAAAAAAAGGATATGAGATGACTAATGACAAGAAAAATAGTTTTGAGAGGCTGGAGGGAGTAGAGTAAGAGTGCAGAAAGGAAACAAGTCATAGCAAGAAAGAAAATAAAATTTAAAATGAAAATAAGAGGAAAAAAGAAAGTGAAATGAAGTAAGAGAAGCGAGGAGCCAAAAATGAACTTTGAAATAAACCATTACATAAAAACTAATGACCCAAATAGTCATAAACTTGAAGGAAAAGAAATTAGTGTAACAAAGTTATGCAGGAGAGAAAATAACACAAATCATAAAGAAGGCCACAGTGAAATTTGTCTCAGTAGAATCTAGTGTTTACCAGTGTCCTCTCTTCCTTGATCTGTCCCCTGGTGAGGTCAGTATCCCCATCTGACCCTAGGCTGCCTGCTTGAGACTACCAGTTATCCACGTCTGTGGTTGTCTTCTTCACTTGTTTATCTTGTCAATCTGTAATCAGCAGTCAGGCTGAAGCATCACAGGGTGGGGCAGAGTAATTCCTCTGGGCACAGCTATTGCTTCCCCTCAGGCTGATGCCGCTTGGAGTGGATTGGTCTGCCTGAGCAAGATTGCTTTTGCAGATGAGGGATGACTCAGCACTGTCACTCCCTCAGTTCTTTCCCTAAAGCCACCAACCCCAGACTCTCCTCAAGTGGCTCTAATCCACTATGATCCTTTGCTGGAGCCCAGCATAAGTGGCTACAAAAGAAATTTTGTTTTGTCCCTTTAATAGGCTTTCTGTGTTTTCAGCCATTTCTCACTGGCAGACAGAAACCCCATCACTTTTTACAGCTGGATGGTATCTGGGTTCTTTTCTGGCTCTGGTGTTGTAGTCGGGGGAGCCCAGCTTGGAATTTAGAACCCTCACTTCTCAGAAGGGGGATCCTTCTGGGTGCTGAAATTTCTCCTAGCACTTCAGCTGGTGCCTATGGGAGCCAATTTAGCCCTCTTGTGCCTTCTCCACACTCCCTACCAGTCTCATTGTAGTGAAGTGGTTTTTTCTGTCTGTCTCTGGTTATAAGGCTTCTCTCCAGCTATTGTTCAGTTGGGTTTTCTGGATGATTTCTCTAAAATTTAGCTATAATTCCAGGTTTGTCCTGGGAGGAGGTTAGTGTAGCTTCCACTTACTCCTCTGCCATCTTAGATATCTCCTTTCTTCTCTGGATCCTACAGAGACAAATGTCAGCTGGGTTGTTCTGGCCAGTGACCACACTTCAAGGTGTTGGAATAAAGATTACACCTAGAGTTAGGGAAAATAAGATTTCAACACAGAGTGTTGAAAGGAAAATAGAGATTAATAAGTTATAGCTGTGAGTCTGAATTGGTTTCTAATAATGTCATAGTAATATTAAAAGCTAACTGCGATATTTGCTAGACTGTTCAGTGTTTGAAGAAATGGCCACACAATGGATCCTGCTCCTCCACAAATCTAATTTCCACTTACCAGCAGATAAAATTCAGGCCCTGGGCTGAGGCTTTTCTATCAGAAGAACTGAAGGGTATTGGCTTTGAGAAGAGGTTTCATTTGGCTTCAGTATGTGGCAACGAGTACATTGAACTTCAATCTTGGCAGTGGCAGGGGCAGTTTCCCAGAGGCTCCAAGGCAGAGCTCCTGGCGCAGAAGCAGCATTGAGGGGACAGCTGCTGCCAAGTTTCCTCTAGTACTCAGTGGTAAGGAAGGCAGCAGTGACAGCAAGGTTTTCATCAGGCCAATTCTGTTGTGAGCTTTTGGCCTTTATTCCTGAGAATTAGCCTGAAGTCTGGTTCCCCAGCCTTTTCAACAATTTTGAGATTTTTGAATAGGCTTTGAATAAACTATTTTTTTTTTTTTTTGCTTAATTAAGCAGAGTTATTAATGTTGATTGCAGCTATGAATCCTGACAAATATTTGATATATTAGGATGGGAATTTCACAATAACTTTAGATAGAATTTCTAAACAAATGTTTATGTCTGCGGGTGGTTTCAGTACTTATTTCTCACCAGAGGGTGGGGTGGAAGTAGGGGGTGGTTTAATGTAATGACTAGGGATGGGTCAACAACATTTTGATTCAGACTATTACTACTTCAGGATAGATATAAGATAAAGTCTACTGGAAGACCATGATCATTTAGAGGCACATTTATCCAACATATTGCTTACTGGAGGATTACTATGTGCCAGACCCTTTGCTATACTCTGGAAATAAAAGTGCAAGGAAAAGTGACTTGGAGAGGAAAAGAGTTCTATATGTAGATAAAAATGACAATCTAATACAGCAGGAATTATTAAAGCAACTCAGATAATGTGCTATGCATATGCTTTCGAGTATATCAACTGGCCACATTTTAAAAGTATATCTTTATGAAATACTAAAAATATAAAGGGAAATCTCTATCCTATTTACCCAGAAACTTCAAGAAAGATTGGTAGAATTCTTTAGAACTCAGTTTTTGAGTCCCATAAAGAGTTAATACATTGTCTAAGGAATAGCATTTCACTGAATTCAAAAAGTAAACAGGAGAGAAGTAAAGCAGTATTCCATCCTGGGAGCTCAGGTACAAACTTTATTGGTAGTGGGGGTGGGGGAACAGGGTGGAGCATGTCATTTGAAGATGGAATAGGTGATATTATTACTTAAAATCTAATGTATTAATACACTTTTGCTCAGGACTATAAAAGAAGGTTGCCTTTTTGGTGATGGAAAAAGCAATTTGGGCATTTTGGGTGACTTGGGGGGATGAAGATACCTTTATTTTAGAGGCAAATTTGGCTATAGAGAATTGTGGAGAAGGCATGGGGCAGAGGAGGAAAAGGGGCCCAGAAGAAGAAAGTTTTCTTTTTAATTACTGGGTCAATTCACCAATTAAGAAAAGAGGCTGCACAGCTACATATCTATGGGCAAGCTGTATAAATTCTCTGAGCCTGTCTGATCATTCGTAACATATTGGTGGTAGTACCAACTTCATGGCATTATTTTGTGGAATAAATGAAATAGCAGTACATATAAAGTTTCTAGTATAATCACATGCACATAATGGATATCATAACTATAATAATTTTTGAGGCCCTGGCTGGGTAGCTCAGTTGGTTAGAGACATGTCCTGATATGTGGAGTTGTAGATTTGAACCCTGGTCAAGGAACATATAAGACAAGAACCTAGTATAAAGGAACCATGGACATGGACAACAGGTCTTTGGGGGGAAAGGGTGGGTGGGGAGGGGGACAGAGGGGAGAAAAAACGGGATGGATGTAATACAACAACAATAAAATTAAAAGAAAAAAAAAAAAGAATCAACCAATGAATGAATAAATAAGTTGAACAACAAGTCAATGTTCCTCTCTCTTTAAAATCAATAAATATACATAGGAGGGGGGGACTTAAGGAATCCAGAATTTATTTATAAAAAAATTGTGTATTTATTCTTAGACCTTTAAACTGCAGTCACCTTCAAAGTACTTTCCATCTGATGCAATGTAACTATCGAGACCTTTTTCCACTGCTCAAAACAATTTTTGAACTCATTGATTTTGATGCCTTTTAGTGCTTCTACCATATTTTTTTGTTTCAGTTCTTCTGCATTGGCAAAATGTTTCCCTTTGAAGACTTTTTTCATCTGGGAAAATAGAAAAAAGCTTATGGAGCCAAGATCAGGTGAATAGGTAGGATAGTGTACAGGGGTCATGCCATTTTTGGTCAAAATTTGCTGAACACTCAGTGTGGTGTGGGAAGGTGCACTCATAAATCACCCATCATGAAATGGGCAAACACAATACAAGAGTCTTCAAAAAAATTCATTGATGCTGAACACAGCCTCTCAACAATGGCAGGTATACTGATACACCTGGCCACTCACCTGGCAGGGGAAGCCTCTACTCCAGAAAATGATTCCATTTTGGGAGGGTCCCCATCATATCTGTGATTGAACTACAGAAAAATAATACTTAGTCTCATATTTGTGCTAGAAATTATCTTTAGTGTATTTACTAGTTAACTCTTAAACAATCTATAAATTGTGTAGTCTACTATACAATAATAAAGGCTACTGTTATTGTTGCTTTGAAGATGAAGAACAACTGAGCTGGTAGATCTGGGATTTGAACCTAGTGGGACTCCACGGCCTTTATTCTTAACCACTATACTGGGCCGAATCAAAAGACCCAGTAGTATTAGAAAACATGTCAAACAGAGCAGAAGAAACAGTGAAGTGGGAATTTTCACCACATGGTCTTCATCTTCCCTACAGTTGTTGTACAAGAATCATTTTTCCCTATGTAAGATTCATTCAAACAGAATACTGACTTTTATTTTGGTATATAGCAAATATATATATATATATAACTTTAGTAGATATTGCAAAGCATTCAAGTGGCTGACCAAATTTTCTCTTGCCTTAGAAATAAATTGAGAATCCCAGTTTTTCACAAGCTTTGCCAGAACTTGGACTTAACAGTTTGTGTTTGCATGTGTTTAATTTTTAGCTATTCTGGTGATATGTCACTCTGATTTTAATTTGCTCCTCTCTAACAGGTAACAATGCTTAGCACCTTTTCATGTTTTGTGGCATTTGAATATCTTCTTTTTTAAAGAACCCATTTTTGTGTGACTTGTTTGAGGTATCTTTATCTACCTTAAAAGATATCTCGTATGAAGCCCTGGCTGGTGGCACAGTAGATAGGGTGCTAGCCTGCAAACACAAAGGTTGCTGGTTTGATTCCCAGCCAGGGCACATAACCAGGTTGCAAGCCAGGTCTCCAGTCAGCTCTCTAGCTGGAGACAGGTCAAGGCAACCCTATATTGATGTCTCTCTCCCTCTCTCCTTCTCTCCCTTCCCCTCTCTCTAAAAATAATAAATAAAACCTTTTAAGAAAAGATATATATATATTTAGGTGATTTTTGTTTTATCTTTCACATTTACAATATAGCTGGAATTGATTTTTGAGTGGGGTATGAAGTAGGGTTATGGCCTTTTTTATACCATGTGCACACTATTATGCAGTTAACTTGGCAACACTTATTGAAGAGCGTCCTTTTTGTTTTACTCTTGCCTTAGCCCATTTGAGCTGCTATAATAGAATAGGCTGAGTGGCTTATACACAACATAAATATATTTCTTACAGTTCTGAAGTCTGGGAAGTCCAAGATTAAGGTGCTGGTAGATTCAGTCTCTGGTGAGAACCTACCTTATACTTCCATAGGTTGGCTCCTGTCTTGCTGGGTCCTCACATGCTGGAAGTGGCAAAGGAGCTCTCTGGGGTCTCTTTTATCATGGCATTAATTTCATTCACGAAGGTTTAACATTTATGACCTGATTACCTCCCAAAAGTTCCATCTCCAAATACTATCACATTAAGTTTTCAAAAAATGAATTTTAGCTGGGGGGCAAGTCTATAGCAACTTCATATTGTGGCATTTGTTACAAATTAATGTCTATGTGTCAACATATTTCTGGAGCCTCTATTCTTTTCCCTTTAGTGTTTATTCCTTATACCAATACCACTCTCTTTTAATGACCGTCACTTTATATTAATTACTGGCATCTGTTAGTATTAGTCCTCTAACTTTATTTTTATTGTTTTAGCTATTCTAAGCCTTTTAATTTCATATACATTTTAGAACCAACTTATCCATTTCCACAAACTATAAGCAAACAAAACACCAATGAACTTTTCATTGGGATTATACTAAATCTATAAGCCAATTTAGGATGAATTGAAATCTTTACACTATTGAATTTTCTAATTAATGAATAGAGATATGCCTCTATTTATTTGACAATTAATTTCTGGACCTGGGGAATCCTAAAACACCCAAAGACAGAGGTAGAGCCAAGTGTTTAGGATCCTGGAGATAGGAACTAGAAAGTCAAGATCTGAAGGGCGCATTCTGACTCCCAGGTGCCATTAAATTCTTTTTCTTCTCTTTCAATCACCTTTTCCCCATTCTTTCTAGGTTTTGAGTTGCTCATGTTGCCTGTAGTCATTATAACTGCTCAGATGCCACGGGTTTTTCAGCTCAAGCACCTATTCCCACCAAATGACAGATTTTGTCTTTTAGTTCAAATTGAGAGAGAAATTTGAATTTATTAGTGAAGGATCAATGGATATTTTTGTCTTGGGTAGGATGGGTGGCAGAAAGAGGCCTGTGAGAAGGGGAAGGTCCCTGGAAGGAGAGAAGTGAGTTAATGAATTGCTGTTGACTAGTCAGACTGTGTCAAAATAAAGGAAAAAGCCTACTTTGAAAGGTTGTTTTAAACTCAGTCTTCGAACCTTTGTGATTCGTATAAAGACGAGCAATTTTTATTCTTCAATACCTATTTTGCTTGCCAATCTAATAGAGCTAATCCAAGTAGATATTAGAATAAGATAGACTGTGTTGGAACTTGCATTCCACTTACTGCTCTGGCTATTTTGTAGTTTAGTTTTCAAACCTGTGAAAAAGGGTTAAAATTATTTGACAGGGAATATATGAAATAGTACATGAGAAATCTTTAATATCTAGAATACAATAGCACTCAAAAAGTTGTTTTATTATGGGATATGGCATCTCAAATGGTTGGTCCTAGACCCCTGGTCCTTTGATTCCTTGAAAGATCCTCCACCCTGAACTTTCTCTCTGATAGTTTCTGTCATCACTAGTCATCATCTGCACTTGATTAACATCCTAACTCTCTCCATTTCTTAGCTCATTTGAGATAAAGCATATGCTTTTGGAAGCTAAATTGAACCATTTATTCCATCTCTTTATAAAACCACTGTTTAAGTTCTCATAGAATTTGGTTTCTACATTTTTTTTGCACATTTTGCTGCTGCACATTTAAAAGAGTGTAGTGAAACCACAAAAGGCAAAGATTACACATGTTTGAGGTCAACAGTGGCAAAAGAAAAGTAGGCTGCTGATGGCTTGATCTGACGCAGAGTAGCCATTCTTAGGTTGCAGTGGTTCTAACTGGGTTTCTAATTTCAGTCCTGAACATGAGTTTTTCTGGTCTGACTTTCTTCAAGTCTTTTCTTTTCTCCTTGGTTTAACCCAACTTCTATCCTCAGTCAAACTATCAGGCTACACGCTCTTGTTCTTTGTGGGCAGAAGCAAGATCCTCTGTTTGCTTTGAGAAGCCTTCAGACTTCAGGCCAAACAGAAGTTTGCTTATTCTAGACACTGTGTAGTCTCTTTACCCCTCTCTTTCCTCCCACCCAAATCTTCCCCCTTTAGTCTTTTGGATTCAATTCTTTTTATATTGTTATTTTGCATATTTCTTTACTTTTTCCTAACACCTGAATTTTAAGTATTCTCTTTAATGTGTAGCTCTCTACAGGTTAGAACAAATTAATTCTTATAGAATGTTTTCATTAACCTAAGGTTAAGGACCATAATATGTTAATTGAAAAAAGTGATCTAAAAGTAATCCAGTCCAACTGTCTTATTTTACAGACATAAATACTGAGGTTCATTTGGTCTATTAAGATAGGCTGTTGTAGCCCTTGCTGGTGGCTCAGTGGATAGATGCCAGACTGCAAACTCAGGAGTTGCTGGTTTGGTTCCCAGCCAGGGCATAACCAGGTTGCAAACCAGGTCTCCAGCCAGGTCTGTAGCTGGAGGCAGGTGAAAGGCAACCATACATTGATGTCTCTCTCCATTTCTTCCTCCCTCTGTGCCCTTCTCTCTAAAAATAATGAATAAAATCTTAAAAAAAAAAAAAAAAAAAAAAAACAGAAAGAAAAGAAAAGGTGAGCTGTTGTAACAAACAGGCCATAAAATATCAATGGATAAATACCATTTATGTATCAGTCCTGTGAAATTGTTTAGTTTAGTGGGGCATTTTTCTTCTCCACACAATCATTTAAGACTCAGACTAATGGTAGCTATGTCATTCTAAAAATATGAATTTCAGGATCAGCTTAATGATTACTATCCCAGTGTAAGAAGAAAAGAACTAGGAGCAGCCCAGTGAAACATGTTTTATGGTTGGAAGTGGCCCGTATCACTTCTCACATTGCAATGGAGAGAATATAGTCAAAAAGTATATTTAACTATATTTTGAGAGACATTTAGGGGTTTCTGTCACAATAACCATAGGTCAAAAGTTAATGGTGTTTTCTACAACACACGTGCATATAAATAAATGTAAGAATTTTTAAAAATCCACATTTTAAGAAAAAAATCTTATGTAATATGCATGGCAGAGGTCAACAATGGAAGTGGAGAGTATTTATCACTTTCATGGGCTAGGCTTCTGAAAAAACTATAATAACATTTCCTCAATACCCAGCTTGGTACCAGTTTGCTTCCACACACAATCTTTTCTTTGATCATCACAGAAACCTGAATGGTTACTACTTCCATCCTTCTGTGTACAGGGAAAGAAACTGAGGTGCAAACAACTTAAACTCTTTGTTGAGGTTGTATCTTTATTAGCAAACATTTGAATTCAGGGATGTTGATTATAAAACCTATGCCCATTTCTCTAGGCCATTAATTTAAGAAGTGATTAGCCCTGGCTGGTGGCACAGTGGATAAGGCACCAGCCAGCAAACCTGAAGGTTGCTGGTTCGATTCCCAGCCAGGGCACATAACCAGGTTGCAAGCCAGGTCTCCAGCCAGGTCCATGGCTGGAGGCACATGAAAGGCAACCATACATTAATATTTCTCTCCCTCTCTGCCTCTCTCCCTTCCCCCCTCTCTAAAAATAATAAATAAAATATTAAAAATAAATATTTCAGTGGTCAGGGGAAAAGGGGTTGGGGGGAGGGGGGAGGAGGGAGGCAGAGGCAAGAAAGGGGAGCAGCTTAGACAAGAACCTAGTATAAAGGAACCATGGACATGGACAACAGGGGGGATTGACTTTGGGGGGAATGGGTGGGTGGGGAGGGTAACAGAGGGGAGCAAAAAGGGGACGAATGTAATACAACAACAATAAAATTAAAAAAAAAAAAAGAATTGGATTAAAAAAAATGTAAATAAATAAATAAATAAATAGCCCTGGCTGATGGCACATTGGATAAGGTGCTGGCCTGCAGACCCAAAGGTTGCTGGTTCAATTCCCCAGCCAGAGCACATAACCAGGTTTCAAGCAAGGTTTCCGGCCAGGTCCATGGCTGGAGGCAGGTGAACGGCAACCATACATTGATGTTTCTCTCCCTCTCTGCTTCTCTCCCTTCCTCTCTCTCTGTGGAAATAATAAATAAAATCTTAATAAATAAATAAAATTATCAATACAAAAATAAAGAAGTGATTAGAATCTATAAACTAAGTGTTAGCACTGCATTTTTCTTACTTTGTGTAATTTATATAATTATATAATTGAAGCCCCTGAAAATGTTTTTGTATATGTATTTTTTACATATCATAATTTGAATACATCCTGTAGAAAAATACCATAAGTAAAATTTACTGACAAGTACTTGAGTTGGAAAGCTATCTCCCCAAATGTCAAGATTTAGATAAGGTATACAATAGTAAAATACATGTATATTTATATTTTATATATAATATAGACATTATTCATTCATTTAAAATACTTACTGGCCCTTTTCTCAGCTGCTGCTAAGTTGCTTCGTCTTTCTGGAGACTGCAGAGGGGAGGCCCTAATTTCATCTGTCTAGAAGCACCATGGCTAGCAGTAGCCACCAACCAGCCCACCATTTACCTGCAACATGACCAGTGTCCAGTCTCACTTCCATTGTGCCCATTTGGGCTGACAGTGAAGAGATCTTCATAGGGGGAAAACTGACACCTTTGATAAACAACCAAGGTAGAAGGTGAAACTATCTAGCCAGGCTGGTATACTAGTCTACTCAACCTCTACTTTCTACCTTGTCTTGGTACAAGTATGAATTAGTTAGTCTCTATTTGCTTTCTTGAGTCACCTGTCTTTTTTGCTCCAACTTCCTCAGTTTTGTCTTAGCTTTCATTGTTGCATATGGGTCATATAAAGTGCCCTAACTCATTTGAAGAATAAAATGGAAAGAAAAGGAAGTATATGGGGAGGGGGTTAGAGAGATGGAAGAAGGACAAAAGCAGGAGATTAGGGAAAAATTAAAGATAGAAGAATAGCAATGATCTGTACTAGGAATTTATCCTGTGTCTTTCCCCTATTTTCCCATCTTCTATGAACTTCCATTAATCTAGCTTTTTTCTAAATGTATAAATCTTATCTCAGTGATTTATATACATTGACTGCTAGAATTCATTCAAGGAAAAAGGATACATTGAAGTAGATGATGTATCTATACCTATTTACCTCTTTCTTTCTTTCTTTCATCTATCATCTATCTATCTTTCTATTTATCATCTACCTAGGTAAGTATCTTATCTATTTATCATCTATGGTCAATCTAGTCTATCACAGACCCAAGGTGCATCTGCTTATTCAATAGACATAGTTATCTTTCAATTTTGTATATAATTTTCTATGTATATCTGCTTGCATCCAGGAGACCATTACTGATTTTAAATGTTTTTTATCTGTAGAGGGAAGAAACAATGACTATTATCATCAACTGCCTTTCTAACACTTTCTAAGAAAAACTACATTCTATGTTTCAGTTAAGAGGTGATAAGTTTGTTAAATCTGGTCCAAACTGTGTTCAACAAGTTTCAACACAAACTATAAATAGCCAAGCAGTACCATCTGTTTCACATATTTTTGCATCAGTGACATATGAGGAAAAAATTTACTTAAAGATGCCATCTTGAAGCTCCTCAGAATTGTCTGCTGTCCCTTGATTTAAGCCTATGCTGACATATCTTTTACCTCTGCCACAATCTCCATAAATTGACCAGTGTTATCTATGCATAAATGCGATTCAATATAAAATTTATTCTCCAGCAAAGAATACCTCCTTACCAATTGGGTCTAAATATCAGTCCTGACCTATATTTTCAGTTTTGTATGTATGCTGGCTGTATAGAAAAGAGAAATAAATTTGTCCATATAAATTATGTCATAATTTGGTGATTAGATTCCCAGATTTAATCATAGAAATTTTCTCCTCTTCCTTCTATTATTTGTCTCCTTCAAATCCTACTATATCTTCTTTGTTAGCTTTGACTGCACGGAGTGCGATTCTGGAGTGTCAGATAAAACGAGGTGAGACGGGGGAGGAGTGAGAGACAGCTGTGTTTACACTGTGGTACTGAGCTAGAGGATGGGGCTGTAGTGCTGTGGGGGGAAAGGGAAGGGCAGTAGAAAAATCCTTACTGTTGAAGGAACTGTTGCAAGAAATACCTCATGTGCTAGGTGTAGAGCTACAGATTACTGAGATTCAAAAAAGTGAGTTTTTTTCTCTACTTTTAAATATACATTAGATCTAGCTTTGGAATTAAGATGGTTCAACATTCACACAGAAGAGAAGGCTATTGTAGCAAAAATTTCCCGTCCGTTCTTGTTACCCTGCTAAGAAATTCCCTTCTCTAGATGAACTAATATTAAACATTTTTGTGTGGTATTTTCAAAGAAACAGCTTTTTTGGTTTCACTCATTTTCTATTGTTTTCTGTTTTCTGGTTCATAAATTCCTTCTTACCTTCATTAGTTACCCCTGCTTACTTTGGGTTTAATTTTTTGATTTTTTCTGTTTTTTAGATGGCAATTCATATAATTGATTATGGCATTTCTTCTTTACTAATATAAACACTTAATGCATACTTTTATCTATAAGCACTTAAAAACATGTCTGTTCTGCTGATTAGGACTATAGTTTCTTATAAACATCAATTTGGTCAAAGTGATTGAAAGGGTTTAAATTTTCTGTATTGACATTCATTTGTTATATCAATTATTGTTAAAACAACAATAAAATTAAATTAAAAAATAAGAAAAAAATTACTGAGACAGGTAGGCTGAATATCTAACTGTAATAATAGATTTGTTTATATTTCATATTTAAAGTTTATCTTGTCTAAAAACAGTATATAGTTTGTCTTGCTTTTTTATCTAATCTGATAACATCTGTATGTTAATAGATTTTTATTTTATATATAGAATCTGTTTCTCTTATTTTATTTATATTTAATATAATTCTATATATATTTGAGATTGCCTACTATTTAGTATTGGGTTTCTATTTGTATCATGTATTATTTAATGTTCCTCCTTTCTTGTCTTGATTTGAATTATTATTTAATTTTGCTAGTCTGTTATTATCTCCTCTATTGGCATTTGGCTAAAATGCATTTTTTTTTTAAGATTTTATTATTTTTAAAGGGAGGGGAAGGGAGAAAGGCAGAGAGGGAAAGAATCAATGTATGGTCGCCTTTCACCTGCCTCCAGCTACAGACCTGGCTGGAGACCTGGCTTGCAACCTGGTTATGTGCCCTGGCTAGGGAATCGAACCAGCAACCTTTGGGTTCGCAGGCCGGCGCCTTATCCACTGAGCCACCAGCCAGGGCTAAAAATGCATTTTTTAAGAGTATAGTTTTATTACAAATTTTAACAGATAACTTTAACTTATTATGGTTCACCTTGAATTTATACTGCATCATTTCACATATAATATAAAATTATTCTGACATTGTTTCCATTTACTCACTCCTTCCTATTGTTATTGTGCATTTTCTTTCTTAATATGTTAACCTCCCTCCAATACAGAGCTATTATTCTTGCTTTAGACAATTCTTTTTAAAATCAAGAAATAAAAACTCTGCTATAGTTCCCTGTACATTTTCCACTTCCTCTGCTGTTAATTCCTTCATTTCCATATTTCCATCTGGTATTTTCTGCAGCCTAAAGTACTTCATTTAACTTATTTTGTAATATTGGTATATCGATGGCAAGTTCTTTAAGCTTTAGTCTATCTGTAGATATTTTCCTCTTGCCTCCATCTTTGGAGGATATTTTCTTGACTATACCTTCTTTATTTTTAAAGATTTGATTTCTTTATCTTCTACCCTACAGTATTTCTGATTTTTAAAAAGTATGTAGTTATTCTTACTATTGTCTCACAAATACAATGTAATTTTCTCTGTTGCTAAGATTTTCTGTTTATCTTTGGGGCTCAGCAGTTTGACTCTGCTATCCTTAGGTGTGGTTATCTTGGCTTGGAGATTGACGAGCTTTTGGAATCTTGGTTGCATTTTTTACAATCGAGTTTGGAATAGTATTTGTCTTTATTTACTTAAATTTTTTTTTCTGCTATATTCTCTCCTTTCTTCCTCAGACTCCAATTAGACTTGTGTTTGATGTTAGACTGCTTTATATTTTCCCAGAGGTCATTTGAGCTCTGTTTATATTTTCAGTCTTTCCCTCTCTCTGATTTTAGTTTGTATAATTTTTCTAGATTCAACTTCAAGCTCATTAATCTTTATATATAAAATACATTATAGTATATAGTGACTCTTGATCTTCCAATAAAAGTCAGGAATGGAGACTTTTATGCTTGATTTTTGTGATCTTTTATATGCATCTCTTTTCTCACATGGTGAAAATTCTTGTTAATTATATACTTTGTCCTACATTGCAAATATATGACTAGTCTCAAATTCTACCAACAGGATGTCTCTTAAATATAATTAAAATTTCTTTCTCAAACTTTTCTTTTTTTAAAATTCTTTGGTACATACCATTAGAAATGTACAGTTAAATTACTGATTTAAAAAAAAAAAGATTTTATTTATTTATTTTAAGAGAGAGGAGAAAGGAGATAGCAAGAAAAGGAGAGAACCATCAATGTATGAAAAAAACCTTAACTGGTTGCCTCTCTCACACCCCTAACTGGGGACCTGGCCTGCAACCCAGAATGTACCCTGATAGGGCATCAAACCTGTGACCTATTAGTTCAAAAGCCAGTTCTCAATCCACTGAGCCACACCAGCCAGGCCCAAATTACTGATTTTTAGTCACTTGGTGTGGTGATGCCACCAGGAGGTTCAAGGTCATTTAAGTTTGCTTTAAATATATAGGGATTAAAATATGTTTGTTTTATGAGTAAATAAATTATTTACATGATTTCCAAATCAACTCTACAAAGTAGCATATATGCTAAGAAAAGTAGTTTCTATTTCTCTTTGTCATTTTATTTCTTTATTTCTTTATAAATAATTACATAAACATGTATATAGATTATCTTCCCATTGTTTTAAATATAAGAAAATAAAGAAATATTTTTACATTTCCTCTTTAAGGTAAATAGTAGCATACTATGCCTCATTTTTCTTTATTTTACTATTTTAATTCAATATATCCTCTAACTGTACTACATAGAAAATTCAATTTTTTTACAAATTAATTATTTTTACAGGTACATAATAATCTTTTGTGTAGATGTGATGAACCATAGTGTATTCAACCAGTTCCATAAGCAGACTTTTGGATTATTTCTATTTTGAACTATTATAGTAAAATTACAGTGGATCATTTACGCATCTGTTTTTTCAGATTTTGCCAGTTTATCGTTGGAATAGTTTTCTGCAACTGCAAATGTACTTTTTAAAGATATCATAAAATTTTGCCTATATACACAGAGTTGTGACATTTTGCAATTCTACCAGTTTCCAATTAAGGACACTTTTTATGTAGCTTCACCAACAACGTGAGTTTTCAAACTTTTGGGTTTTTGCCCATCTGATGGGTTTGAGGTAACATATCAGTGTAGTTTTAATCTGCATTTCTCTTTTTAAAAATGCACTTTTATATTTAAAAATTACCACTCTCTTGCCTTGGCTGGGTGGCTCAGTTGATGGGAGTGTCATCCAATACATCAAACTTTTTGGGTTCGATTCCCCATCAGTACACCTATGTAGGTTTTAGTTTGATCCCTAGTTGGGGTGGGTATGGAAGACAGCTTGTTAATGTTTCTTTCTCACATCAATGGTTCTTTCTAACTCTCTCTCCCCTGTCCTCTCTCTCTGAAATCAATAATAAACTTATTAAAAATGACCATTTTCTCAAAGGTCATTTTTCTTTCAAATTTTTAGAAAATTGGGAACTTTGTATTTGTGAAATCTGTTTCTCATATATACAGAGCATCATTTAAAAAGAAAAGGTTACTTCTTCTGCCAATATCTTGGGGTTTTCATTTACACTGCAAAGAACAAATTGTAAACCACTTTGCATAGTGTCCCAGCCTCAAAATGAGGGTTTGATTTACCATGTAATTTATTTCTGGTTCATATTTCTGTTCTGAACAAGCTTTTGGGTTTGAGGTTATAAACAAAATAATTTGACTGTTTACTTGTGGTTAAACAGATGGCATAAATATATGTTAGGGGAAAAATTCCTTTTTGAAGAATAAAAAACAGGACAATAGTTTCCAACATGATCAACATCTATTTATCCAACAAATGTTTGATTCAATAATACCGTAGAAACTCCTTGTTCCTGTCACAATGCAAGGTTATTTTCTCCTAGTTAAAGAACTTTAGTGCCTTGATAAGATAGCCAAAAAAGTATGGTAGGTATTTCTGTTTGTGGTCATCCTCATGAGTTTGACTTGGCATGGATATTCAGAACTTGTTTCTTATTGCTTTTATTTTGTTCTTGCTTTACTTGTTTGCATTTCATTCCCAGGTTTCCTTAACCTTTTTACTCAAAGAATTTTGTATATTTTCCCCACCTTTTCAACTGTTGATTTTTGCCCTTTTCTGCTCTCATGTCTTCCTTCTAGCTTTTCCTAGTTAACTCTGACTCTATTCTTTATTTCGTTGATTAAACATTATGGTGCATCTATTGAATGCCAATCCCAACTGGGCAGCAAGGTCATATATTTTTAGAGAGAGGGAAAGGAAGGGAGAAAGAGAGGGTTGCCTCTTGCTTACCCCATATATAACTCTACCTTATATATATGGTAGTGCTCTGAAAGTGCTCACAAACTTGTATTTGATTGATTTCAGTCACAGACTATAAATATATAGGGCATTTGAATTTCTGCTGGTGACCATCCTATCTTCCCACCTCCATGTGCCTTATACCTCCCATTCCACCTTACTCGCTACATTTAACAGGAAGCCTTACTGACTCCTCCTTTTTCCATTCCCCAAAGCCCATCTTGAAGGCTTCCCAATCACATTGAACTTTCTCCATTTTATTACATTTTACCACATTGTATTGTAACTTTGTCCTTCTCAAGACTAGATGCTCCATGGGGGCAAGAACACCTCTTTATCATTAACTTTAAGTCCCCAGCATCCAACATAGTATCCATAGCATATGACAATTAAAACATATTTTCTGAATAAATGGTGATGTATACATATGTACCTATCCATTCTGTGTGTGTAAATAAGAGGTCAATAGAAGAATTAGAAAAAAAAAAAAAATACCTCCCAGTGAAAATGGAGTAAGCAAGGGTGTCACACTAGAATAACCTTCTTAAGGAATTTTGCAGAAACTGCCAATTCTAATATCAAGTACCTTTCAAGTATATATTTTAAAGATTTTATTTATTATTTCCAGAGAGAGAGGAAGGAAGAGAGGCAGAGAGGGAGAGAGACATCAATGTATGGTTGCCTTTCACCTGCCTCCAGCTACAAACCTGGCTGGAGACCTGGCTTGCAACCTGGTTATGTGCCCTGGCTGTGAAATCGAACCAGCAACCTTTGAGTTCCCGGGCTGGTACCTTATCCACTGTGCTACCAGCCAGGGCTCTCAAGTATGTTTTAAAACAATGACCAAACATACTTGTTTAACTTCCTTTAGTGGTATTGACTGTACTCATGAAACACTTAAGAATAATTCCTTCTGACATTTACAGACGAGCACAATGGTTAGATAAGCTTTACAAAGGTTACTTAGAACTTTCCATTATTTCAACTGCAGTTGTACGTCACCAATAACTAAAGCCAAAGTGAATTATTAATCTGTCTGTTCAGATACAGTCACAACTACAAAAAATACAGCCTGAGGTGGAGGAAGGGAATTAGCTTCTTGTAACACACTCCTATTTTCAGATGTCCAAGCATCACAGAAAATTTTAATTTCTAAATCTGTTTACTGATTTTTCTCCTTGCTATACTTCTTTCTTAGTTTTATTGAATTGTTTGTTTTTCAATATTAACCGATCATTGGGGATAAAAGACAAGCTATAGTGGCTATAGATTTTTCTGTTAATTATACCAAAGAGGAGCCAATTCTAATTTTCATTTCTAATACTTTTGAAAATATTTCGGTTTAAAAGCTATATGTTGATATCTCTGATTTATTACTTTTTTCATCTTTCACCTCTTTCTTTCTTTTTAAAATTACCTTTTCCTCTGTATCACACATTTCTATGAAAAAATGAGTTTGACTAAAGCTATAAGATTAAGCTAATAAAAAAGCAGGCAACCCATGAAGAGATGAGCTCTGAAGTGGGTGGAAATGACCAATTATAGTGTAAATATAATATCATTTTATACATAGGAACCCAGAGAAACCTAGAGTATAAAGAAGCATTGTACCTAGAAATCCATTGACCAAATGGTAAAGTTTTATCTGTGTTCTTCTCTATTAACATATATTTGCACAGGTTTATCCACAAAAATAATGAATATTCCTTTTTCTCTATTCTATTCTACCTACTTTCAAACAAAATTTAGAATAAAAACCTTACTTAAAGAAATTGTAAGATGAAGAAATCAGGGAGTATCTGTGCTTCCATGTTATAAGTTTTATTTATTTTTATTTTTATTTTTTAAAAGATTTTATTTATTATTTCCAGAGAGAGAGGAAGGGAGAGAGGGAGAGAAACATCAATGTATGGTTGCCTTTCATCTGCCTCCAGCCACAGACCTGGCTGGAGACCTGGCTTGCAACTTCCTTATGTGCCCTGGCTGTGAAATCCAACCAGCAACCTTCAGGTTCACAGGCCAGCACCTTATCTACTGTGCCATGAGCCAGGGTCATATTATAAATTTTAAAGAGTATCCTATCACCTCAGAGTAAGAAAATAATTTTCAAAATTACTGCGGAATATTTTAAAAATACAGTGAATACCTGAAATTGTGTTGATTTTAAACATAATTCATGCAAAACAAATGGTTACTAAGTTTAAAATGGTTACTAAGTCTTATTTCTTCGGATGTTATGATTAGTCCCCGATTGAAGGTTTACTTCTCATAACCATGATAGAAAAGGTTGCCAAAGCATGAAACAAATTTAACTAAATGGAATCAACTGCTTTAAAAAACTTCAGGAAATTTTATTTGATATACAAATATTAAATCTTATCTATTTCTCAGGCTGGGTCTAACCTCAAATCTGTTAATTTTAAGATGAATTAAGATAAGATCTGGAAGAAGTTTCCGCTGAACTCCTGACCCCCTCTTGTATTCAAGTCTCTTTTCGTTTTTGATGCCCAAAAGCCACCCAACACCCCAACCTAGCAAAGTTTGGTATTAAATTGTCAAATGCCATCTCTCAAAATGTATTATAACCTATAGACAACATGAAGCTGTCTTGTCTTATTAGGGCAAAGCAGAGAAAATACCACTTGACAGAGCTTTGGTTGTATCTCCAAAGGAGAAGTTAAGGTATTGAAAATTTGAAGTTTGGTTTAAGGTGGGTCTTTTGATGTGGAAGCTTGATTAGGATGATTAAGGATCATGATGCAGCAATATGTTCGCTTTCTTTGAACTATTTTGTACCTCTTTGTAAATTACAGGTAACTGATGGAAATGTAAACTCTGTTTTGTTTTACTGAGATTTAATTGATACCCTCATCTGTGGGGGACGGGACCAGCAGTAAAATCCCCTTGCGCCACGAATGAAACAAAACCAGCCCAAACAGCTCTGTGTAATGGGAAGAATATCTGGCCAGTGGCTTAGGGCCAAGGGCCCAGTTCCCTGTTCCCAAAGGTCTTTTATTGAAAGGGGTAAACTTGGAGGCATGTAGCTTGTCCATCAATGCTAATCAATGCTAATTTAGGGAAGTGGAAAAACAAGTGTGGGGGCAGGGAGATTTCACTCAGGTCAGGATGTGCATTCAAATTTAAAACACTTCTGCAGTGGATACAACAAAGGATCAGGCATGGTGGGAGAATAGGCTGGGCTTCATAGTAACTGAAGTACTTACCCATGATCTAGTCCCTTTCCTCCAGGGCCACTGGTTACATGGAAACATGTATGTACCCAGCATTCTGGTTGGGACTTACAGGTTTAGCCTGGCCCATGCAAGACTCCAAGTTTCCATGCTTTTTCCCGGGGTGTGGCGGCGGGCAGGGAAACACTTATCCACTGTGACATCCTTGTGATATCCTTTCTGTAGTGACATCCTTGTCCACTGTGGAAAAACAGTTTTGTTACCTATGTGGAAATCGGACTGGATACTGTCACTTTGTACAAGTTGTCAAGCCTTATCTAATTTCCAGTCCTTCTAGTTTCTTTCACTATCTGGCTGGTCTTTTAATTTCCCTCTCTCCCTCCTTCCTGACTTGGCATCACTGGGAACAAACACCTGACTGCATAGACTTTTACTGAAACTCCAGGTTACCTTGTTGCTGGCCTTTACTTCTACAATGAGAAGAAGCACTTGTGAGCTAAAGCCTGATGATGTGATACCCACGTTGAAGGGCTCATCACCACAACAAACCATGCATGGGCCAGATTTCTCCTTGGACAAACTGCTCTCTGGGCTGATACAGAGGTCCACTGAAATGCTTGGGCCATGTATGTCCTTATAAGAGAAATAACCACAACAGGATGACATCACTGAGAGCCCTGGCATCTTTTCTTCAAGGAGTGGTACTGCATCATCAAAAGATTTCCACCTACCAACTCTTAGAATCTGCTGGACCAAAGATTCTCAGGTATAACTCCTGGATCTTCACTTTAGTCATTTATATTAATATTTTCGTTTTTAATTTAAGGCATTTCTCTTTTAAGATCTCTGATCTCCAGAACTCTAAAACTAACCTATGTCACTACCTCTCAATATATGATTCGATTATTTTGTAGCTGCAACTCCAATAAGAATCCTTAAAAGAGTATTTCTTAGACCCTTCACCTCACTCAGGGGATTTATGGTTACCTCTGAGTTGATCAGCATTGAATGATCTTTATTTATGTTGATCAAAAGGGGAGAGGGATTGACAATGTTGAACTTTACTTAAGACTTGTCCTTCCAGAAAATAGAGATGGTTGAGAAATCTATCCAACTTCTTGTTTTCTGAAATCCTTCACCATTTTGTGTCCTGAAAAACAGCTTACTGAAATGAACCATCCTCTGGTATATGACTTAGATAAGAATCGCTGCCCACTCTTTCTAATGATTCCCATAAGACTCCTAGATGAGATCACTGGCCACAAACAGACATTTTGCCTTTTGCCTAAAACTGCTGAGAAAGTCAGACAAAACCTTCCCCTTTCTCCCCTAGCCAACTTTCTGTTCTTTGTCTCATAAGTGATTAGCTAAGCTTAGAACTTTGTCCTGTGGAAGCTAGCTAGACACAGAGATAAGAATTTCCTGTTCAGCTTGTAATTCAATGTTCCCTTGAATGCAAATCAATTCCAACTGTAAATCCCCTTACCTGTAACTTGTCTGCTCCTCCCTGTGAAAGTGTGAGGCAACACTACCCTTTCAAGAGCCACTTCTCATCTGGCAAGATCTGTCTATTGCAATAACATGAATGAAATCCTCTTCTTAATTGCCTTCTTATTTTGTCTCAAGGTACCAAGGGGACTCCCCTGTGTGTTGTGGGCAAGTGGGTACCAGTATCAGCTACATTCCCCTTTCTTTTCACCTTTCAGGCAAGTAAAAGAAATAGAGGCAAAAAACTGTCAGCTTGTGGAACCATCAGAAAAGGCTATGACAGATGCCAATACAGTGTATTTGAATAACTTCTACTTTAAAGGTACCAACATCAGGCAATTGAAGTCATTAAAGAAATTTACATCGCTCCATTTTAGTGATCTACCTACTGACAGAATAAAGACTGTTATATATTTTTAAAAATACTATTGATTTAGTGTATGTCTGTCTATTTTATATTTATCCCACAGCCTGGATATGTTGCTTTGACCTGAAACAGAACCCTCACCTTTTAGTCTACGGGTTGACGTCCCAACCCACTGAGTCATACCAGGCAGGGCATGCCTTCCCATTTTAAATAACACCCCATCACTCTGACCAAGTAGGAGAGTTGGGAGAAAATTACATTGGCTGAGCATCTGAAAAGTCTTGGCCTGGGCTAGATAATTTAAATTTACTTAATCTTTTTAAGGTAGGCATTATCTCCATTTTAGAGACCAGGAACTGAGGTTCAGAAGTGTTTTTATCCCACCCAGGATCACATACCTGATGAGGTTTCATGCTTTTTAATGTCTTATATGCTTTGAAAACAAACTTTTTTTTGAAATCAGTAAACTATCTATAAATTTAGATTTCACTCCTTAAGACCTACACATCTATACCTTCTACTTATATGGGACATATTGCTGAGACCTATTAACATTACAAAAGATGTCAATTTTTTTTACTTCTTTGTTCCAACTGGCATATTTTTTCCAGGAATCAACTCAATGTATAACTTATTTTTATTTGTATAATTTACTTTTTCTTTAAGTATCATTGGTATACAATTTTATATTGGTTACATTAGTTTTAGGTGTACACTATAGGGATTTGACATTTTTATATCTTATAGTGTGATCACACCATTAATTCTAGGAATTATCAGTTACCATGCAGACTTACCACAGTGTTGTTTACTTTATTTTTCTTCTCTTCTTTTTCTTTCATCCTCCCTTCTGTTAAGCATCCCTTTGCTCTGTTTCTATGAGTCTGGTTTTGTTTTGTTTTTAGATTCCGCATTGAAGTAAAGCAATGTGCTGTTTGTCTTTTTCTGCCTGACTTATTTCAATTACCATAATACCCTCTAGATCCATCCTTGTTGTTGCCAAAGATGTACCCTGTAACTCAGCAATCCTGCTTCTAATTGGAAAAGATATATGTTTATTGCAGCATTATTTACAATAACCAAGATATGGAAGCAACCTAGGTGTCCATCAGTAGATAAATGGATAAAGAAGATATGATATATGTATACAATGGAATATTGCACAACAATAAAAAAGAATAAAATCTTGCATAACACACTTAAAAATAGTTTTCACTGCTTTGAATATTCATTGTGCAAACCATTTAGATTAAGTAAATATAGAGATAAATGAAAAGTTGAATAAAAAAAAAAAAAGATCTTTGATTGATAACCAACATAAAACTTAAATCACTTATTTGATTAGAAAGTATCTCTTTCCAGGACAACTGTGGGCAAATGTAAGGAGGTCTTGTCTTAATGAATAAAAACCCATTTGTGTCCAGTCCAAAGTATTTGGCTTTAAGACATTGCAACCTCCCACCTCACAAGAGCCAACTGTGAGAGATCATGTGGTCTAGTAGCCACCTTCAAATCATAATGTAAAGGTTTTCATTGTTCTGAGCATTTTCTGGGTTTGCTTGTGTAGGTTTGTCTCTGTGCTTTCCCTTCTGACCCCACTTCTCAGTCTATCCTACCTGTACAAAAGGAGAGCCTGTGCCAGCCCTCTTCCATCTAGTCTTTCACATTCATGTCATCAATAACACTGATACTTTAATTAAACAACAAATGAGCAGAAAAGTGTCTGTACGCTTTATACAGTATAACTTATATACTAATCAACTCAACTATTGAATGGCAGGGTCAGTAGCCTGGAAGTTAAAAACTGTTTCCTATCATCAGCAAAATGAAGGATTCCACTCTATTTGTTTGAGATCATAATTTCCAGTCCATTTCCCTGCCTCATCCTTTGTCTCAGAGTCAGAAAAACTATTGTAAGTTAATGATTCTTTGCTATGTAGGTTGAATGTTTGATTTAGTGTTATCATCAGCTGGTTTATCTAACTTTAGATAAGGCATTTTACTTCTTACCAGCCACTATTTTTAATTTTCTCAAAGACATTTATACATTCTGAAAAAATAAGCTTTTTAAAAGTAAGCATGAAGTCCTTTTAAGGGACTTCATGGTTCATAAGCAAAGAAGAAAAACCAGTTACAAAAGTGATGGCAATGCTTAAATGGGTAAAAAAAAAAAAAAAAAAAAAAAAAAAAAAAAAAAAAAAAAAAAAAAAAAAAAAAAAAAAAAATTAGTTTGCAATGGAATTCTGCCATATTTTTAACATTGAAAAGAAAATATTGTGCAAAGGTAATTTTGAAAACATGGCTTTCCTTTCAGAAATGAAATATACTATAATTTAAAGGAATGATGAAATTCAGGAATATTTCTGAGACGCCAGTGTGTGGTACTTGACTGTTTTAGATTCTCTTAGCGCCATCTAGTGATGCATAAAAACATAAGATTAATTCCGATCCGTTTGCTTTGTTTGTCCAGGGGACCATCTTCTGCAGAAACAGACTACTAGTTTACATTGTGAAGTATCTTTACACCAAGAAAAATCGTTGTATAACTTTGATGTGCATTTAACATAATTTGAATACATCTATAGATCTCATTGATCGTTTCAATTGACCTTTATCTCTGAAATATTTATCAATCTCTGATACAATTTTCTCTTCAAATACATTTTGCATGCATTTCCCACTGAAGTCAGTGGAAAGATAGAATATATATTTGAGGCATTAGGAAGAAATAATTTTATTTAATTCTTTAGGACTAATGTCTTGCAAAACTTTCCCAAGGAAGGAAAAAAGGCTATCTTCTTTTAGAAAACAGACCCTGCATATGTATAAATGATATTTCTATTAGAACACAAGTACATTAAAAAGAAGGATGAAGTTATCTTTGAAAAGGTTGAAAAACAAGATCAGAGAAGAGGTATTGAATGTAAAAAAATTTAGTGTTTTGACTTCTAACATCACACTTTTTTTTTTTTTTTTTGCAAGGAGCTGTTGAAATACAACATAATAACTTATCTGAGACAAAAACCTATAGAAGTATAGAAGTTTCTTCTTAGATAACTCAGGCATGAACCAGGGTTAACTTATAAGTGAACCTGAGCTTTGGAACAATAGGAGATGGTCTGACCAGAGGTCATCGATTTGTTCCTTCTCCTGGAATGCTTAGGTTACTAAGCAAGTGTTGCCTCAAGCAGTTAGGTATTTTATTGGTGACTTACTATTTTAGCACAAATGTAGCTATTTCTGGTCAAAATTTGATCAGATAAGGACAATGGCCAGCTGTTGTGAATTTAGACACCCCCCCCCCAACGTTTTTAGAAGTACTGCAAGAATAATGTATATTATTGTGAGTTGGGTAAAGCAATCCATTAGAGACAGAGATTTATAGTTCAGATTGCTTATATCAGCCTAAACCCTTGCAAGACTCCTGGTTCGTAACTAAACAAAACAAATGAAAAAAACTTATAAAGGAAAAATCTACAAGTTTGGAAATTTTTATTAATTTAAATCAAACTATATTAGGAACATATAAGTTCAGCTTATAGAAATTTCAATGTAGATAAATCAGGGCAAATGTCTCTTTGAAAAAGGTCTGCCATTTTAGAAATATTTAATTTAATAGCATGTCTGGACCTTAACTGCCTTAACAAAAGTCCAGAAACCTTAGGAAAGTCTCTGTCATTTCAAATCTGATGTTTTATCATTTATTTACTGGGGAGAATGTTGCATTTAAAATTAGGAGTTAAAAAAATGAAAGTTATTAATTGGCAAAAAATTATTGCATGTGAAAATGACCTACAAGGCTTTATCACTGAAACAAGTGGGAGGGACTGAGGTCATGATGGGAATACCAAGAAGGTAGGTGGGAAGAAAGGAAATCTGGAGGGTTCCAAGATAAAATTTACCTGACTAGCAACCTTTTCCATGAGCATCAATTATGTTCATGTTGTTTATTAAAGTGAGTGAGTTGGGCTTGTGCCCTTTGATTGGGACTTTTCATAATGCATGTTTGGCTAGAGTCCTATTCATATTTATGTTTATAACATTATAGCAGTGACAGTATAAATATTATTTACGTTGCAGATTTGAAACATTGATGCTCAAGAAATATGACCAGACTTAATTTGGTAAGCATTTAGTCTTACTTTTCTGATAGAATAATATTGTTACTCAACACACCAAGCTCTTACCACAAATAGGACTGCAGTCTCACAATCAGGACCATCTACATAATCTGAATTGCCCGATGCAAAATACAAATGCAGGTCCTTTTGTTCGAAAATCATTAAAAATTTCAAGATGGCAACAACAGAGCATTAAACATACCCAGACAGTATCCTGCGCCAGCACGGATCTGGCTTTTGCACAGTCAGTGTGGTGAATATCATGTCATCAGGCTTTGGAACGCAGAGCTTTCTCAGATCCTGCGGACAAGGCCAGCAAAAAATGAAGTTAAGGTCTCCAGAAGAATCCCTGTAGCCAGGTTTTTGTTCTCTGTGATGCTAAGTCAGGAAGGAGGAAGAAAAGTTGGAAACATCAGCCTGATAGTGAAGGAAACTGAGTCAAAAATTGTGTAAGGGTTGGCAATTTGTGCAACAGAGTAGTAGGATTCAGTCCATTTTATAGGTGGGTAATGAAATTATTTTTTTCCACAGGGGAGCCAAAAAACCTATTAAATCTCAGCACAACAAGATAGAGCTTGCGTATCCATTGGCTACCTGCAATTTACAAAGAGGTACAAAAGAATTAAAAGACAATGAGCAGGGCCAGAATCTGATAACACAGGAAAGGTGGGCAGAGTTTTTCACCAAAATAAAGTTTCTCTCTACGGTCACATCCTCACATCCCACCAATCTTTGATCAAAGATAATCTAGAAGCAGAGGGAGAGAAGGGGAGGGAGAGATATGGATGGAGATGATTGTTGGTCAAAGTAATGGTGATCTCAGTCACTATATTTGGCCTAATTACTTACAGAAGTACAATAAGATGGTCATTTACAATGAGGACCTTCAACCTTCGTACTTTGCTTTGCAAGAAGTTATCATTAGGAACTCTAGATTAGACATTTAAATAGGTTTTTAACTAGTAACATCAACTCCTTTCTTATTTTTAAAAATAGACTTTATTTTAACAGGATGTGTCATACTTGAGAAGATAGTACAGGGAGTCACCAGATACTACGTACCCAGTTTGTTCTGTTATTCACATTTTATATTAGAACAATAATTAATAAACCAATTATCTAAACTTCATACTTTATTTTGTTGTATTTGTCTGAAGTCAAGTGGTTAATGTCCAAAATTTTTCTGTCTTTCTAGAATATCCCTTAGCTGGTCTTTTGGTTGAAAGAGCAAACTTTTATTGGTACTTAAAAAAATTTTTTTTTTGATCTCTATTTATTGGCATTTCCAGGTAACCAGTTTCATTAGCTTCAAGTTGTAGATATTTGAGAAAACACCTCAGAAACAAAAGCACACAATGGAAAAACCTCAGGAAACTCATCACCATAGAGTTACATGAATATTGAGGTCTCTATCCTGTCTGTCTTCTCTCAGTCTTCCACAGGTTTTTGTTTTACATATAATGTCCAGGTGTTCAGTTGTATTTAGCAGGAAGAATAGGGGTGAGTATGTATACTTCATCTCCCCAGAAGTGGGATTTCCTTATTAGTTTGTTAAAAGACTATTTTTAAAGCAATAATCAAAATCAATAGCATTATTGGTAGGTACTTTGTTGCAAGTGAGACTGCTTTTTTCCCCAAAAGAATCACTGAACATTTCTCATTTTCCTTTATAAAACATAGAGTCTCTATGTTACATTACATGTGTAAAATTAAAGATGAAATATAGGAAATTAATTTCCTATGGAAGGAGTCAAGTTTCCACTTAAATGTACTTAAATTATAGTTTAAGGTTTAAATCAATGACATATAACCACTGCACTGATCAATGAACTGGTTCTGTTCCCTTCAGAGAGTAAGAAGTGCACTATAGAACACAAGGATGCCTAAGGAATCACATTTTGATTAACTGAAACATGAAGCTTTTGCTTCCCTGCAGCACTGGAATGACACACACTGCTCATGAGACATTGTCCATGACCTTTCCAAAAACAGTGCCCAACATCTGGTAGAACTCAGAAGTTTGCCAAGGTCAGTTACATGTGCCAAGTAACCTAGAATCAATTATCGCCTTGTCAACTAAGTAAAAATTACTTGCATGCTCTAAATTCACTCACCCCTGTGGGTTCTCTGGCACAGTTAACCAAACCTCAATTTCATAAAATATAACCACCCCCTCAGTAAACATAATAGTTACACTAGGTCATATGATCATTTTGACCATATTGAAAATAACAAGGTCTTTCATTATGCAATGACTTTCAGGTTTTGTTTTTATCATTTGAGCTATTTTTAAGTGGTTTATACAAACTCTTATTTTTTTAAATATATTTTATTGATTATGCTATTACAGTTGCCCAATTATTTCTCCTTTGCCCTCTTCCACCTGGTACACCCTTCTCTCCAGCCATCCTCAACCCTTAGTTCATGTCCATGGATCATGTATATGTTATTTGGCTTCTCCATTTCCTTGCTATTCTTAACACCCAATGTCTATTTTGTACCTACCAATTATATTTCTTATTTCCTGCACTGTTCCCCATGTTTCCCCTCCCCCCTCCCTGTTGATAACCTTCCCTATGATGTCCATGTCTATTATTCTGTTCCTGTTCTAGTTGTTTGCTTTGTTTGCTTTTATTTTTTAGATAAAGTTGTTGATAGTTTGAGTTAATTGCAATTTCAATGTTCATAGTTTTGATCTTCTACTTTTTTTTAAACAAGTTTCTTTAACATTTCTTATTATAATGGCTTGGTGATGATGAACTCCTTTAGCTTTACCTTGTCTGGGAAGTGCTTTAACTGCCTTTCCATTCTAAATGATAGCTTTGCTGGATAGAGTAATCTTGGTTGTAGGTCCTTTCTTTTCATCACTTTGAATACTTCTTATAAGCTCCTTTTTGTCTGCAAGTTTCTTTCAAGAAATCAGCTGATAGTCTTACGAGACTCTTGTGTAGGTAACTCTCTGCTTTTTTCTCATTGCTTTTAAGTTCTCTTTATCTTTAATCTTTGGCATTTTAATTATGATGTGTCTTGGTATAGTTCTCTTTGGATCTAGCTTGTTTGGGACTCTCTGTGCTTCCTGAACTTGTATGTCAATTTCCTTTGCTGAATTAAGACAGTTTTCTTTCATTGTTGTCTCAAATAAGTTTTCGACTTCTTTCTCTTTCTCTTTTCCTTCTGACACCTGTATGATTTAGATGTTGGTGTGTTTAAAGTTGTCCCAGAGGTTCCTAATCCTCTCTTCATTTTTTTTTTTTTTAAATTCTTGTTTCTTCTTACTGTTCTGGGTGAGTGTTTATTTCTTCCTTTTGCTCTAACTAATTGATTTAAATCCCAGCCTCCTTCCTATGATTGTTGATTCTCTGTATAGTTTTCTTTATTTCACTTTGTAAAACATTCCTTCTTCCTTTATTTTGTGGCCATACAAAACCATTTCTCTGAGCATTTTTATTACCAGTGTTTTGATTTCTGCATTTAACAGTCTGGCTATTTCCTTTTTGCTTAGTTATTTTTCTGGAGTTTTGGTCTATTTTTCATTTGGGTCATACTTCTTTGTCTCCTCAATTTGACAGCCTCCCTGTGTTTGCTTCTGTGTCTTAGGTAGAGCTGCCACACCTGTTACTGTTACATTGTAAGGGATGATGTCTTAGGTATTTGTCAATGTGGGGGTACTCATTTCACAGTCCTGTAGTTCTGTCTGTGAGGGAGGGGTTGGAGAGGGAATAATGCTGCTTGCTCAGTACTTGCCCTATTTCTAATCACTTTACCCCTTTCTATATGCAGCTGGTACCTCTCTAGCTATTGTCATGATGATGGTTCTCAGAATGGGTGGGTTTATGGATGTTCTAGGACTGTGGGGGCCCTCTAAATGGATTCTTCTGAGATATAGGCAGTTTCTTCTATTGCCTCAACTCCTACTGGTTTTCACAGCAAGAAGCAGTGAGGCTTTATTTTCATGGTGCTGGAACAATGAGTTGTGCAGTCTAGCCTGGGACTGGGATTGCTCCCCAGGTGTCCCTCCTGTCTTTTGTTCACCACACATGAATGTAGGACCTCTGGTTCCCTTGGCTGCAGCTGCTGCCTTGTAGCCACTACCACATCATGTCCCCTCTGCCCTTGCTCCATGTCTCCACCCCTCCTACCCATCTGGATGAATATTTGTTCTTTGGTTGTTGGACTTCCATATAGTTTGATTTTCTGGCAGCTCTGGTTGTTTTTTTTATTTTGAAGTAGATGTGATCCTTCTTATGGTTGTGTGAGAAGACAAAGCATGCCTTCCTATACCTCTATCTTGGCAAGAAGCCATAAATAAAATCCTATAAAAACTCTTGAAAACGTTCAACATGGGAGTAATTTTCCATCTGACTTCATCAGAATTCAAATATGCATCCATTAAGGTTAGAAATTAATAGGTATAGAACAACATATGGTAGTAAACATAATCTAAAGACAAGGATTTCTATATAAAAAAAGCAAAGAATAAATAGCAGAAATAGTAAGAATATTATCATTATTAGTGTAAGACAATATTTATTGATAGCCAGTTGTTTTAAAGTATGAAACAGGCAACAAAGTTTACTAAAATAAAAGGTGAAGAAAGAAAGGAAGAAGATATGTAAGATAATTATAAAAAAAAAAAATCAGTGGTTCTCTAACTGTGGCCCCTGCATCATACAGAATCATTAACCATGATCTAAGAGTGAATTAGAAATGGAAGTTCTCTCCTTCCCAGATCCTCACCTGCTCAGAGTTACTGATTCAGAAACTCTGGGGGTAGAACTGGCAATTTGTGTTTTAACAAGCCCTCTAGGTAATTTTACAAATATCTAGATATATTTTTTTCATGTATATTAATATTTTGTATCAAGAGAATTTAAAATATTTTCCAACGTATTCATAAAATTTATTTTTCTTCATTATTTATGTTATAAAATAATCTAAGCCTACTTGTTACTTTTATAAATTTATCTCTTTCTTCATGCATTATTTCTTTTGGTATAATTTAGGTTTTTTGGTTAAAATTTACTTTTCAATGACAGACTAATTACTATTTGTTATATTACTCATTTTTATATCCTTTGCTTTATGTCTTCTTTTATTTTTAAAATTAAATTTATTGGTGTAACATTGGTTGATGAGATTATATAGGTTTCAAGTGTACATTTCTATGATACATGATCTGTATATTGCATCATATGCCCATCATCCAAAGTCAACTCATCTTTCATCATCACGCATTTATCCCCCAAGCTTTATGTTTTATTAATTGTAGTTTGTCTTATTTAATAAATAAATTTGAAGATATGAAAAAGTACTCCTTCTATATGACAAAATTTGGGATCTGTCATTTCTAATTTATCAAACATTTTAAAATGTATTTGCAAATTACAGTTAATATATCATATTCCCAACTCAATCTCTGCTTAGTTAAGCCTAAAATGCTCCATAGCCATCCCATCATTTTTAGCTTGATAGGAGTATGGTAGAGAGGCCATCAGAGTAAAAAAAAAGATGGTTCTATTTCACTTAAATTTGAAGTACTTTACCTTTGCAAATTTACACAAAATCATGAGATGAAATCACTAAACCCATCTCCCTTCAGGTCTATTATAATTTTAATGGGAAACCTTCATGGGAAGAAATGAATCAGGTGAGGGTGTCCCTGAGCTGAGGAAGGTAGTTCCCAGGTGTCACACTCCAGCCAAACTTATCTAGAGGAACTACTCTCTGGCAGCAGGAAACTTGCTGAACAATCTATGTTATATTTTTAAAGCCTTACACAATACTCAACTGAACAATAGTATAATTACATTTAGATATATTCTGTTGATCCAGAAAATTCAACTTGTGAGTGGCTGAATGATAGCAAACAAGTATACACTTTTAATTTAGGAAAACATTTAGGAAAATGTTAAGTTGGAAAATATGAAGTAAAGATAGTCATTTCACTGATGTAAGTACTATGTTTTATTTCATATATTGCTTACAGAACCAACTCTTCAAATTTAGTGGTACCATGAAATGTTGAAGAGAGTTCAGATCTCTGAGTGGTGTTCAAAGCTAAGAAAGTGGATGACTAGAAGGCACAGAGATGTACTCAGTATCTTTCTAGGGGTAGTCACAGGATCCAAGTGCGGCTGAACAAAGAACCTTATTTTCCAGGGTCAGACACCTAATTCACCTGGGCATGAAGGGATCTTCTTAGGGTTTTATTATACCTCTGATCAGAAAATATACAATGGGGTGAAGACAGTCTGTTCAGTAAATGATGTGGGGAAAATTGGACAGATATAGGCAAACAACAACAATTATAACAGCAACAAAAACTAAAGAAACTAGACCACATTTTTACACCATACACAAGAATAAACTCAAAATAGATTAAAGACTTAAATTTAAGGCTCAAAACTATAAAATTTCTAGAAGAAAGCATAGGCAATAAAATCTGATATTTCTTTTAGCAATATGTTTTCAGATATTTTTCTTTGGGCAAAGGAAATAAAATTAAAAATAAGCAAATGGGACTACATCATACTAAAAATTTTCACATAGCAAAGGAAACCACAAACAAAATGGAAAGACAACATACTGAGCAGAAGAAGATATTCACCAATGATACAACCAATAAGGGATTAATTTAATATATAAAATTTATAAAGAACTTATACAACTCAACTAAAAATAAAACAATCTACTTAAAAATTGGCAGAGGACACTTTCCCAAAAAGGACATAAAGATGGCCAATAGACATAGAAAAAGATGTTCAACATCACTAGCCATCAGAGAGATGTAAATTAAAACTGCAATGAGATATCACTTCACGCCAGAATGGCTATTGTCAATAAGTCAATAATCAACAAGTGTTAGTGAAAATGTGGATAAAAGGGAAATTTGTGCATTGTTGGTGGGGATGCAGGTTGGTGCAGCCACTGTGGAAGAGTATTAAGATTCTTCAAAGCATTGAAAGTGGAACTGCCTTATGACCCAGTGATTCCATTTATGGGTATGTATCCAAAGGAACCCAAAATGCCAATTTAAAAGAATATATACATCCCTATGTTCAGTGTAATTTATAATAGCCAAGATATGGAATCAACCCAATCTTGGGTTGATTTGCATCTCCAATGCAAAGAATTTTCAGCAGGACCAAATAGTCAACAGAAGAAACAGCAGGTGGTTCTGTGAGAATCTTAATGAAGTCCCATTGTCAGGAAAATGAAATTTGCTGCTACAGTGATGATGTTAGGTGTTGTCAGCAATGAAGGATATATCATGACCCTGCATTTGTTTCCACAAGGCTTGAAGATGACTGCTGATATTTACCTTGATGTTTTGAGAGAAGTAGTTGTACCATGGATGAAGCAAGTTGCAAATGGACGTCATTTTACCTTCCAACAAGATGGTGCACCAGCACATAACACCAAAAAGGTGGGAGAATTTCTGAGTGTCAATGTTCCTGAATTCTGGTCAAAGGAAATCTGGCCACCTTTAGACTATTATGCAAATCCTTTAGACTATTATGTTTGTGAGAGAGAAGTTAATAAACAGCCCCATTCCAATAAAGAGGCTATTAAAACTAAGACTGGAAATATTGTGATGTCCATGGATAAAGAAAAGTTAATTAAAGTGTGCTCAAGATTGGGAAGTGGAATTGAGTTTATTATGGCAACAAATAGAGACTTTTTTGAACAATTTTAAAAATAATGATTATGTATTTATATATAAGAATAAATTTATTTCAAAATATAACTTTTGTGGTGTGTTGGGTACTAAAATTTTGCCAATTGATTGCATGTACCCTGTAGTGTGGAAGTCCCTCCTCACCAGCAAAGTAATTAAAAATTAGTAGATAAACTATCAGGATGAACTCCTTACGTATGTTTATGTTTCATAATTCTAGTCTGTACCTACCTCTCCAGTATTATTTTCCACAACTGAAGTCTACTCCCCATTCAGTCTAAACCATTTACATTGCTTTTTAACTCTATGTTGTGATAAATATGCATGATTTTACTCTTTGTTGTTTCCTCTGTTTGGTAAAAACAAAACAAGATTTAAAAAAACCAAAAACCAAAAATAATAACTCAAAATCTCCTCCACAATGAGTCTTTCCTACATACCTCCTTAAATTCTTATTGTACTGTTCATATGCTAGTAAAGCCCTTGTTGCTCTATAATGAAATTATTTGTTCACATACTTTTTTTTTCATATTTTATTTATTTATTTAATTTTATTGTTGTTATATTACATCCACCCCCTTTTCCTCCCCTCTGTCCCCTGTTTCTATTTTATTAGTCTGTATTTAGCTTCAGGACAAGATTTCCTTATTAATGCATAGTCTTTCTAAAATTTACCATAGTGGCTATCGCCAGACAGGTGACATCAGTGTTTAAAAATTCTAGCTCAATGAACACTGTTGAAGGAATAAATGGATTGTGTAGCCACAAAACTCATAATACAAAGAAATGACTTAATTTTTGCTTCTCTTTCTCCCCTTAACCCATCTAATGATCTGAGTAATGGGAGACTTACGTGTCATCCAGGTTAGAAAACTTCTGATCTTCAGTCATCCTATGGCATCTGTTGGTCACCACTGAGTTGTAACTAGTCCTGTGGTCCTTGGGCATTGGCTTTTACACCTGATATGCTAAGACTAGTGCAGTCTCAACTGTGGGCTCATCCATGAGACTCTGCATTCTCTTCACCTTTAATTAGACTCCTTTGAGTCAATGACTTGTTTTCTGGACTTTTAGTGCCTTTTTAGGAGCCAAGCAATTTTTTGACTGTTTTTCCTCCTCAGCTGCAGGGTGTGCAGACTCTGGGCCTTTCATCATCATCTCTAGAGTTTGCTATTCTGACAACATGCCTTCATGCTCCCTAGGTTATACCCCAGGAAATAAAACACACTTCTTCTCTGCTTTGCTAAATTTATCTGGAGTTGAATTGCCCCAAATTATCTGGTGTCTGATACTCTGTCATCTAGTCAGTCATTTTGAAGTGCCAATCAATTTCATGGGTTCAGATAAGCATTTCCTAGAGGGAAGATGACGTTGTACCCATCTGAATGTAAAGGGATTGCTTCTTCTGAACTTCTATGTAATTATATGGCCATCTAGTTGACATTTATCTCATACAGATGTGAAATATTGACATCTTTTCAGCTACATTATGTATTATACAGAGTTAGGCAAAAGTAGGTTTACATCTATGAGTACACAAAATACAGAGTTAATAGAGCTATTTAATAATTATGACCAGCATATTTTTTTCTGTATGAACAACTGTATATTTGTTTCAGCTTTTCAATTGCAATCTAAGCTTTCCTTCATCATTTTGGAAAAGATTATGTTAAATAAATGAAAAACATCCAACAAAATGCTATTATTTCTTTAAAAATTGTGGATACTCTCATTATGGCATTTTTCTGTGTTTCTTCATTAATCTGCCATTACAAATTTAATACAGTAACTATTTCATGCATGGCTTCCTGATAAAGAAAGATAGCAAACTTTACACTAAACTGTATTTTTATTTTAAGTCAAATTCTTCTAGAGCAAGGAAGATTCCAAATACCAAAACTACTCTTCAATCCTAGCTATGGCACATTTATTTCAAATAATATTTAATATAATAGCCTTTTAGTATGACAATAGAATTGAGACAATTCCTTAGGGTTCATATTAATTAGGTTTTAAGGTGGCCACATCTTTTCAGTATTTTTTCTTTTTTAAATTTAAGCACAATAGGGAAATGGATTAGATAATGCATGTCAGTTAGCTCAGCTACATTGTAAAACAAGTGGAATATCACATTATACATGCAACCCACCCATGGACTTATTCAACTGTAGAAAAAAAGGTTTCATATTTTGTAAAACAAGATCAAACTAAAATGTTTAATGCAACCAATTTAATATTTGATAGTCTATAAAAAGTGTCAAGTGTTAGTTTAAAGAAAGACCTAAATGTCCAGACAAGCAGATATGTCTCCAAAAATGTAATGTTTTATTTCTTATTGTTCAGGGTGTGCCAAGTAGGACTATTGCCTTCATTACTGTGAACGGTTTATTATCATGCCTCCCCAGGAATACTCTGGTTGAGAAAGCACTTTCATTCTAAGTTTCTTGCCCCCTTGGGCTCTAAGATTTTTATTCTTACTTGAAATCCAGGATTAACTTTTTCCATTTTTTGAAATGTTTGATAAAATTTCAGTATGGCCTATTTTCAGTTACTGGGAAACAAAATAATGAAAAATTTTTTTACCAGATAGGCAATTTTTTAGGTGTTTTGGGATAGCTAACAATTGATTTTGTGAAGTCAAACACTCTTCAAGTATAATTATTCACAAGAACCAATTTTATCAGAACACTGATGAAATAAATGGGTAGTAGATGGAGAGTTGAAAGGTGTATAGTAGAATCTGGAACCTGAAAGATTAACTTTGTTAAAAATCATTTAGTCAGTTACCTTATGTGTATAAGAAAGTATTAGCAATGGATAGTTCTGTGGCTACACAATTATACCACTTAATTTCGTGCTTTTTTACATCTTCAATATCTTGGACATTTGGGCTGCAACTACTTTCTTTGTACAAATGCTTGTATCAGAAAGGACAGTGAAACAGAGTAGAGAGGTGGTAAGAGTGTTCCTCGGTGCTCAGTGCCCCCTTCTCTACTCCTTTTTGGTGTCTCTCAGAAAGGCCCAAGTACATGTCACTGCTTATGAAGATTTGTCACTGCCCCATGTCACAGCTGTATCTCAGTTAATTGCTTTGCTTTTTCTTCACTACTTCTTTTCTTGCTCTGAGATTTCAGCAACTAAGATTTTCCAAAGAAATAGTTTACTTTTATTATTTTTATTTTATTTTTAAAAATATTTTTATTATTATTTTTAGAGAGAGGGGAAGGGAGGGAGGCAGAGAGGGAGAGACACATCAATGTTTGGTTGCCTTTCACCTGCCTCCAGCTATGGACCTGGCTGAAGACCTGGCTTACAACCTGGTTTACAACCTGGTTATGTGCCCTGGCTGGGAATTGAACCAGCAACCTTTGGGTTCGCAGGCCGGAGCCTTTCCACTTAGCCACCAGCTAGAGCCAGAGTAGTTTACTTTTAAACCACTGTATTGAGGTATGATTGACATGCCATACATAAACAATGTACACAACTTGTTAGTATGGAGATAAGTGTACATCTTTGAAGCCATCAACTCAATCTATGCCATAAAAATATCAATTTCCTCCAAATAATTCACTCTACGCTCTTTATTGTTATCATCATCATCATCATCATCATCATCATCATTTTTTAGTGATAAGAACACTTAACATAATATTCACCCTTTTAGCAAATTTCTAAGTATACAACAAAATATTTTTAATGATAGGCTCTAAGCTATGCAATGAATCACTAAGACTTATGTACCTTGCATAACTAGAACTTTGTGCCCTTTAACTGATGCTTCTCCATTTCCTCTTCCACCCGGTCCCTGGCACCCCCATTCTACTCTCTGCTTTGAAGAGTCTGGCCATTTTAAATACTCAGATAAGTGGAATCATCAGTATTTGTTTTTCTCTGTGTGGCTTATTTCACTTAACATAATGCCCTCTATGTTCATCCATGTGGCAAGATATCCTTCTTTTTAAAGTCTGAATAATATTTCATTATATATACATACATACACACACACACACACACACACACACACACACACACATATATATATATACACACATATACATATACCGCATATTTTATCAGATCATTTTTGATAGACAATTAAGTTGCTCCCATGTCTTGGCTATTGTAAATAATGCTGCAGTGAATGTGAAAGTGCAGGTATTGCTTTCAGATCCTGATTTCAATTCCTTTGGATATATATTCAGGAGTCAGATTACTTAATCATATGCTAATTCCAGTTTAATCTTTTGAGGACACTCCATACTGTTTCCCATAATGGTTGCACCAATTTACATTCCTACCAACAGTACAAATATTCCCTTTTTTCAACATCTTCATGTAGTCAATACTTACCTTTTTTTAAAAAATCTTATTTTATAAATAATCATCCTAGCTAGTATGAAGTGATATCTTATTATGATTTTGCTATGATTTCCCTAATGATTAGTGTTTGCTACCTTCAGATACCTTTCTAAATTCTTTTTCTTCTTCAATGGTTAACGCAGAACCACATATTAAGTAGGTACATTTTATTCATTAAGTGATGAAAGTCTGTGAATGTTCCCTTGTGAGTACTTTAGGCTTCTCTCTGGGGTGTTGCAATAATGTCTGTGCTTCCAATGCCAACCTATGGAATGAATTAATGAATGAATAACTAGAGCAGTACACCATGAGTACGTTTTATTGCAAATTCTAAATTTTTTATTGTTTGTTTAAAAGGCAGCATAAATGAATCACTTTCCCCCTGGAATTTAGATCTGGTATCTCGGAAAGGGAAGCAAATAGAAAAAGCATTTAAGACTTGGGTTTGAATTCTGGCTCTGCTCTTTTCAGCTCTAGGAACTTAGGCAAATTGCGTAAGTCTCTCAATGAATCAACTTCTTCATCGCAAAATGAGAATGTGACAACCTTTTTGAAGGCTGCTTTGAAGGCTGGAGATGTGCATATAATAACTTGGCAGTCAGTTGCCCTTTGACAAATGGCTGCTATTAAAGTCATAGAGACTGAGTTTTGAGGAGAACCCTGGAGTTTCTGTCAAAAAGCATTTGCTTTCTTTAGAGGAGAGTTTGCTTTGATGCTGTCACATTGTTTGAAAAGTCTTTGCCTTCCAAAGAATTTCCTGATTCACTTGAAACAGTGGGTGGTAGAATGAAAGAAGCACCCAATTTGGAATCAGGAGGTCTAAATCTTCAGCCTCCTCTCTGTAACCCTGAGCTGATCACTTAACTTCTGTGGGCTACAGTTTTCTCTTCTATAATAAAGTGAGGCAGTTGGAACAGGTTCCTAAAGTGCCTTCTAAAATTTTATATTCCTGAGATTTATTTTTAAGAGCTCCTGGGTGACTAGTGGAGGGTAGTTGGAACAGAGTCCTAAAGTGCCTTCTGAAATTTTATATTCCTGAGATTTATTTTCAAGAGCTCCTGGGTGACTAGTGGAGGGTAGTGAAAGCAGTTGAGGTGATGTGTAGGACCAGTTTCCTGAGGTATAGGTCCAGGACAATCTTCAGGAGGAAAAAAAATCTTATAATTAACTAAGTTCAAAATAGATGCAAAATTATTGCTTTATAAATGCAATTTGGAAACTTGGGTTCTCACAGGACATTTTAGAGAGCTCATTGACTTTAAAACCCTTGATGCATGCTTCTAAGATTACCTCTAATGGCGCTAATAGCCCCAAATATATAAACGTTTTTAAGATTACTTCTAATGGTGCTAATGACCCCAAATCTTTAAACCAGATAACATTAGGTGGAAAGAAGGAAGAAAAGATTTATGAAGTTAGGAGAGAATGGGTTGGGGTCAAGATGATTAATGATACCACTTTTGAGAACTTTCACTTAGTACCTCTATATTAGATGATTTCTATTTTACAGAAGGGATTATTTTCATTTTAATTCTAAGACATATGCAAAGAGGTACTTCCCCTTGAGACAGACTTACCACAGACCCTGTTGGGAGACAGTACATGAAGATACATACTGTGTTTTTACCCCTGTGAAACCTACAAAGATGAGAGAAATGACCTATTTCGGCTCAGTTCTGTACTGTGTATGTTGCCTGCCAGGTGTTGCTACCTAAATGGAAATGGATCCAGCTTGTATTTTTTAACTTAAATAGTAACATACATAATATATGTAATGCATCCAACCTCAGCAATAAGGCTGTGAATGCAACTACCACCTTTATTTTTACTTCAGAACATTACAGAAAACTTGATAACCATGCTATGTAAAACAAGTACCTTGGTGTAATAACTACTGTAAACCTTTTGTTCAACTTTTCTTATTAAAACATTTTTATAATAAATGAGAAACACCGAAAGCATAAATAAAACATAAAAACCACCTATAATAAAATGTTCCTGACATAGGAATATTATCAATAAAATATTGATAATATTTTAGGTATATCCCTTCAGGCTTTTTAGATGCGTATTTGTATATGTGATCTCCCAAATTGGCATAATATATTCAAATATATTATTTGAAATTTAAAAAAGGAATAAGACAATATTATGAAAAATGTCTAGGACATTAAATAGTCTTTGAGAAGATGGTTGTATATATGAGGTAAAGGTGGAGAGGACAAAAAGAAAAAAAACACAGACAGACCTGGTGAGAGATGGGTTGGAAAGGCTCCTCTCCTTGGGTGTTGGTTTATAATGAAGCAAGGGTCTTGTATGCCACAGCAGAGCAGGATGTGGTAAATTACTGTGTGGGATTAGCAAAATGTCAGTGAACCCATCTCTAAGACAGGGTAAATTAGATAGGTCAGTAGCACAGCCTAGGACACCAGAGATTCATTTATCCGTCGTGGAGGGAGTAAAGTGGAGTACAACAATCATGGACTTCAGACTTGGACATTCGGAGTTTAATTCTGCTTCCTGAATTTACCTGATATGCTACTGAGACAAGTTGTTTAATACCTCTAGACCTCAGTTTCCTCATCTGTAGAATGGAAATAATAATACATAGTTTATGCTAAAGATTAAATGAGATTATGCATGTAAAGCTGTGGCTTTGTTCCGGCACGTATTAGGTGTTCATTGAATTTTATTGCTCTTATTCCAAAAATTATGCTGTGGAAGGAAAGATTGTTTTCCCAACAAAGAAGTTCAATCATGTTAGTGGGACTGATAAGGATTCTATTTCTTAGGAGTGAAAACTTATTCATGTGTTTATTACTCCCTTACAAAGAATTGTTTAAGAAATTGGGAGTGGATTTTTTTCTTTTATTTAATTTTATCCTCACCTGAGGACATTTTTTTTTTTTTTTAATTGTTTTTTAGAGACAGAAGGAAGGGTAGGGGGAGGGATGGGTGACTTTGATATGAAAGAAACATTGATTGCTTTCCTTTTTCACATGCTCTGACTGGGAATTGAACCCACAATCTTTCGATCTAGGGGATAAAGTTCCAACAAACTGAGCCACACAGGTAGCCAGGGTACAGTTGGTATTTTTCAGTTAGTTTTAACCACCAGTAAAAAGTAAAATAACATGTATAAAAACTTATTCTAGAAGATAAAATATGAATTTTGTGAAGCAAATAGGCCAATGTCCCTGGCATCCTGTCGATTTTCCCCCCACAATGATAGTCCCTACTTATATCCATCCCCTCTGGGCTTCTCAGCCCATTCTCCTCTGTTCTTTCTCTTCCTCCCATTGTTCACTGTCTTCTCACCCTGGAGCTCCATACTGACACAGGCTTCCTGTCTTATCCTCATCACTTATAAGGTCCCCAAACTCTTGCTAAAGTACAGATTGCCTGGGTTTTCCTTTGGCTCTGTCTCTGGACAGTTGTGTTATGTGGTGAAATGAGTATAGTAATAGTACTTAAAACATATTATATGAACTTATATTATATATTATATAAATATTAACCAGTGCCACAGAGTATGAATTGCTGAAGAGACTCAGTGAATTAAGATATCAAGCACTGCCCTGGTTGGTGTGACTCAGTGGATTGAGTGCTGGCTGAAGACACAATAGGTTCCTGGTTCAATTCCCAATCAGAGCACATTCCTAGGTTGTGGGCCAGGTCCCCAGTTTGGGGAACAAGAGAGGCAACCACACATTGATGTTTCTTTCCCCCTTTTTCTTCCTCCCTTCCTCTCTTTCTAAAAATAAATTTTAAAAAAATTTTATAATAAAATGTTTAAAAAATGACATCAAGCACTTATAACAATGCCTGATAAATTGTAAGTACGTATATATTAGCTACTATTTTCTTGTTTTATATACAACTAGAAATAATAATAACTGTCAATTTTGGGTCAAATAAGATATATCTAAAAACACTTATTCTAGAGTTTGGCACAAAGTAGCCTTCAATGATGATAAATATTGATATCTATGTTCTAGCTGTGGTACAATTATTTTATCCCTTATATAGTGATACTCTCTTATCTCGAGACTTCCCCACATTCTGTAACCTTGTTCCAAATGCTCTTCCCCTAAATTGACACCTACTTACTCTTGATATTTATGCTTAATTTCTCTGTGAAGCCATTTTTGTCAACAGTATGAAGGGTCATGTACCATTGCTATGTCTCCCCACCCTGTTCTAGCACCCTGTATTTCTCTGGCTATGGCATTTATTACTTTTTCTTGTAATTGCTGATTTTATTATCTTTCCCCTCCACCTGTCAATAAGCTCTGTGAAAGAAGTTGTCTACTTTTTAAACCAGGTTAGGAAATATTTTAGTCATTATTTCTTTATTTTCCTGTTCCACTTACTTGTTTATGTTATTTTTAAAATTCAATTTTCTACAAAGATATTTGTTGCCATTTTATTTTTCAAATTTTGGTATATTTCTTTTTCTTAACTTTTAACTTTTCACATAATACTGATTTGGTGGTGATGAACTCCTTTAGTTTTTTATTGTCTGGGAAGCTCTTTATCTATCCTTCAATTCTAAATTATAGCTTTGCAGCCCTAGACAGTGGCTCAGTGGGTGGGCGCCAGCCTGTGAACCCAAAGATCACTGGTTCAATTCCCAGCCAGGGTACATAACCAGGTTGCAAGCTGGGTCTCCAACCAGGTCCATAGCAGGAGGCAGGTGCAAGGCAGCCATACGTTGATGTTTCTCTCTCTCTCTCTGCCTCTCTTCCTTCCTCTCTCTCTGGAAATAATAAATAAAATCCTTAAAAAATAAAATAAATAAAATAAATTATAGCTTTGCTGGGTAGAGTAATCTTGGTTGTAGGTCCTCATTTTTCATCATTTTGAATATTTCTTGTCACTGCTTCTGGTCTGATGTGTTTCTGTTGAGAAATCAGCTAACAATTGTATGGAAGCTCCCTTGTAGGTAACTAACTGCTTTTCTCTTGCTGCTTTTTTGTCTCATATTTTGCATTTTAATTATGAGTGTCTTGGTATGGGCCTCTTTGGGTTCATCTTGTTTGGGACTTCCCATGCTTCCTGGACTTGTATGTCTTATTTCTTTGACAGGTTTGGGAAGTTTTCAGTCATTATTTTTTCAAATAGTTTCTGAGTTGTTTTTCTTTTTCTTTTTACTTTCTTGCTCTTCTCTTCTCCATCTTGTACCACTATGATGCAAATGTTGGTACAATTGATTTTGTCCCAAGGATTCCTTAACCATACATACTCCAATTTTGGATTCTTTAGGCTATTCTGGTGGTGTGTTTTCTGCCTGCTTGTCTTCCAAATGCCGATTTGATCATCCTCTGGATCTAACCTACTGTTGATTTTTCTCAAATGTATTCTACACTTTAGTTTTTGTGCTATTCATTTCTGACTGGTACTTTTTGTGTTTTTTATATCCATTTTTATATTTTCTACCTGTTTGTTAAAACTCTCACTGAATTCATCTACAGTTCCCTTAAATTTATTGAGCATCCTTATAGCCAGAGTTTTGAACTATGCATCTGGTAGATTGCTTGTCTTCACTTTGTTTAATTTTATTTTTTTCTAAAGTGTTATTCTGTTCTTTTTTGGGGGGACATGTTTATTTGTCTTTTCATTTCAGCTACCTCCATGTGTTTGTTTTATATATTAGGTGCAGCTGCTACATCTCTTGGTCTTGGCAGATTGGCCTCATGGAGTAGTTATCTTGTGGACCCAGTGGAAAGTCTCCATGGTCACCTGAGCTTGCTGCTTTAAGTGTGTTCTGTGTGTGCCTTCCTATTGTAGGTGAGTGTTGATTTCTGTTAGCATGTTTGTGGGAGGTATTGACATTCAGACTGATAGGTTGTGAGGAATGACTACGGTGGGGAAGCTATTGTGTAGGGGCTGACCACATGCTGCAGGATTCACGTTAGTGGGGCTCTGGTGCCTGCCAATTCTACCCTTTGGGTATGTCATTTATGGAAGTGGTTTGAAGGTGCTCTGGTCTAATTCTGGCCACTGGGTGTGTTGGTTCTGAGGCCTCTTAGAAGCTGCTCTGGTGCTAAGGTCAGCTGCTGCCTTTGCTTGGCCTAGGCTCCTCAGTATGAGCTGCAAAGTGATCTGAAAATGGTTGGCACTTGTGCTTGGTTTGGAGGCACCTGAGAGAAGTTAATCTGTGGACTAAGGCTGGTTGCCACTAATGCTTGGGTTGGGGCTACTTAGCAAGGAGTAAGGGCCATTCTGAGGCCAGATGCTGCTTCCTTGGGGCTTGTGAACCTTTGAGAGATTTTAGGAAAGTCTGAAATATGAGACAAGAGAGCCCATTTTGTGGAAAAGCTACTGGGAGTGACCGGGTGGACCTATAAGATGGATGGGGTGGGGTCTTAAAGACTCACCAGGGTCGGGTGAACAGCATTAACCAGGTTGATGGAAACTTAGATATAGTGTCTGCCTGGAGGTGTGGGGAGGGCTCACCAAAGGACCAGTGATGACCACTAACACTTCTATCTAGGAAAAAGCTACTCCTCCAGCTTGCACCCTACAAATAGGCAATTCAGTTTCTTCCCATATGCCCCTGTTTCTTTTGGAACTGCTACCCCAGTGCTGAAGCTCAGAGTGAATGAGTCTGAGTAAGTCTCTTTGTGGGCCTTTTAAGGGGATTCCCTAGGAGTGCCATCAGAACCTCCATCTCACTGAGCCATAATCATTGATGGTCTTCACAGCCAGAAGTTATGGGAACTTCTCTTCCCGGCACTGGAACCTGATCTAGGGGGCTGGTGTGGGCCTGAGGCCCCTTGCTCCTCATTGGGGGGACCTCCAAAGCTGAAATATCTCTCCAATTTCTTAACTGTCACATATTTTTATGCATTTCTATGTAGCTACGGGTCTTTCTGTCTCCCTTGGATTAGCATGCATGTGTGTGCACACCTGCCTGAGTCTGTATGTCCATGTGTTTGTACCTGTGTCTATTTGTATGTATATATGTCTGTATGTATTGTAATATGTGTGTTTGTGTATCTCTTTGAGAGTGGTGTGTGGTTGTGTGTGTGTGTATGTGTGTGGTATATTAAAAGTGGAAGAGACTTAAACATATTCCCAAGATAAGGAGAAAGAGTCAGTGGGAAGAGACATCACAAGGAAAACTTATTTACCGTCAGGAGTTCATTGGAGATGGGGTGATCTCAGAGAGCTAAGGTGTTTTTGATTTTAGCCTTTGAGGACTGGCACTAAGATTTTGTTACTGTGTTTATTATCATCCACACACTTTGATTATGTATATCATTCCCCTAGTTACTGCCCTATCTGTCTCTACCCCTGCCCCCTTTCCATTGGTATGAATCTGGGAACACTAGGTTAGATTTCATTGTCAATAAAAATATTTGGGAGTCTCAAGACAACAAGTCAGGACCTTAATATTTACAGATAAAAAACTTTGTGCTATTGTGTAGGCAGATTCTGAGAGAAAAATAACAAGTGATACATTTATTCATTGAAAGCATAAGCACACTCCAGATATGCTGTACATATATTTAGAACTGCCAAATTAAAAATGTATGGGATAATAATGCCAAATTCTTTGCTTCTGGTTTTGAAGCTTTTGATCATTTTTTCATTTAAAAAGACATTGATCAGATTCAGTGGGGATTCTGAATCCATATTACAAAGGATGCCAAGAACAAGAAAATGAGTCAGTTACTATTCGCAATTTGTCACTGTCTAAATTTGTCAGTAACATGGAGGCTTACTGAAAGAATTCTATTTTGTTAGAACACTGAAAAAGAGGGAAGACTTGAGAGCAATGCTTTTTAGAAAAGAATGTTTCTACTTTGAAAAATGTAATCATACACATAAAAGGAAAAGATCTTTTTTTTTTTTCACTGTGAATCTTTTTTTGATAAAGCTATCCAAACATTCAGGCCATCATTTAAAAAATCATTTGAAGTGAAACAAAATATTTTACTGAGTATTCTTTAACACTTTACTTGAAATAGGAAAGTCATTAATGTAACATATTTAAGACCTACAGAATGAAACAGCCTGAAAAGGAAATCTTTTCTCAGCTGCCCAGCCACTGAGTTCTCACTCTAGAGGGAACTGGTAATACTGTTATTAGCCTCCTGGGGGCCCTTCTGGAGATATTCTTTGCATTTATACTTTGTACATTTATATTCCCCCCTCCATTAATAGCAAACTGTTTACATTAGCAACTATTTCGCTTTGTATGTGAATGGTTCTTGAATTTAGAAAACATAGGAAAACAAGATCAGAGCTCCTCAGATAGCAAAACATTGGCCAGTAAGTTGCTAGCAAGACTTCCACCTCCCCCTCGTTTCCAAGCATTCATGTGCATGAAGCCTCCTGCATTGGACTGGGATGGGAGGGGAGAAGAGGCAGGGATTTAGGGATGATGGTGCCTGTGGCTGGGGGAAGGTAAAGATGGGGGTCATTATTATTTGAAAACTTTAGACTGGGTTATATGGCCAAGGTCAGAAAAGCAGCAGTTAGAAAAATATTGGCACTATTATTTTAGGAGCAATTGGGGTGGCTTATGGGAAGTAGGAGATTGTCAAAAGGTAATTTCTGGGAAGGAAGGGTCACTTTAGAGTCTTGGGGACCGAATGTGGCACGCAATTGGCGAGGAGACCATTTCCTCCATTTCCCATGTGGCAAACAACAGTGATCTGACATTCCTCAAATCTGCAGGCACGGAATGTGGAAAATTAAAAGCCAGAGTGGAAAAGAAAGAAAAAGCAGACACCATGCAGTTACAGACTGGTTTGTGGGCATATGTGTCATCCTTTTAGGGAACTCCCCAAAATAACTTGGGGACACTTAGAAATGTGCTAATTACTAGTCATCAAAACAGTTGGAATTTTTACCATCATAGTTGGGAAATATAAATAGATTGTAGCTTTATTTTATACTCCAATCTGGTGCAGCTTGGGAAACTTGGGTTATATGTAAAAATGGAAGATACTAAATATACAACATATGCAATACTTTGTAACAGGATGGTGGAATGGAAGATTTGATTGAAAAACAGAGACTTACTCCAAGTTGAAGTGCTAGATCCATATTAAAAATGAGAGACTGAGAACTAGTAGACTAAACTATAACTTCAGAGGAGGATTTCTTTGGAGGGCTGTACTGAGAGTCCATGACTTCCACAAAGAGAAATTCTGAGCAATGGCTAACCTTTGCCTTAAGCCAGACTTTTTTTTTTTTTTTTTAATTTAAATTTAAATTTAAAAATTTTTAAAGATTTTATTTCATTATTTTTAGAAAGAGGGGAAGAGAGAGAGGCAGAGGGGGAGAGAGACATCAATGTATGGTTGCCTTTCACCTGCCTCCAGCCACAGACCTGACTGGAGACCTGGTTTGCAACCTGATTATGTGCCCTGGCTGGGGAATCAAACCTGCGACCTTTGGGTTTGCAGGCCAGCACCTTATCCGCTGTGCTACCAGCCAGGGCCTTAAGCCAGACTTTTAACAGACCTCTGGGAGAGTCTGATACGTGTATCCCAAGGTTGGACTGGTATCTAACTTTCTCCGGAAAAATCTCCATGGTGATAGATTGGCTGGGTCACTGTGACAGACAAATTGAAGGAGTGCATTAGGACCCCCTGCGCTCCTTGAGTTCACTGGGGCTAACCATGGCTGTTTGCTGTGGGTGAGCCATGAGTGAAAATGCGTAGACCTGGAGGCATCCTAGGTCCTTTCTGAGAGAGCTTCAAAGAGAAGTTGGAGGGAAGTATTACTAGATTGCTAGGGCGTAAGGGAAGCATAAGTGACCACATAGCAGAAAGACATCTAGTTCCAAAGAACTTCAGGTGGCTTTTACTAAGCAATTGAATGGGTTCTCAAAATAGCCTGCCAATGTGTTCCTCAATAGAAACATCCTTAAGCAGCAAACCCAGATAGTGCTACTACTACAGGATGAGTCAAAAAACTCTTGTTCCCATGATTCTCCCTTTTCTCTGGCAACCTCCATTCTACCCATGGATGAGTGAGGAGGAAGGAAGAAGATAAGCACTGGCTAAGAAGAGAGGAGTCAACCATATTTCATGAGCAGGAGAGACTTCAAAGATTTATAAAATAACACTTGTTAAATTGTTGCATATGAAAAATTCATAGTAATGTCGGCAGGAAATAGCTAACTATACAGATGACCATGAGAAGTTGAAGAACTGTTCATTTTTAGTAATTGTTGTACATCTCCTGGCCCACACAAACCATTTTGTATTTAGTGACCATACTAATCATTGACAAGCCTTGCTCCCGGACAAAAACCTCTTAAGTGTGTTTTGAATAGCAGTAGAGAAAGGGTGAAACATGTTATTTGAAGGGCTAGCTCTGTGAATCAGAACGTCAGGAAACCTCAGTGAATTATCTGGCAGTTAAGCATACCCCATTGATAGAGCCTGAATCCAGATCAGCCTAAAACCTTTTGCTTTAGGATTGAAAAAATAACCACAGGAGTTGAGCAGTTTTGCTCTGGGGCCTGGTTCCCACTTACCGCCTTCCGTAATCCCTCTTTCAATGGGAAGTGGCATCAGAATGCTACTTCCTCTACAATGCATTAGAAGGCAATAGAGTTCGAGATGTTTATCCTGCATCTTCTGAAACTAAGCATCTCCCATTCTAAGACTTTCAAACAAAATTCAAAACAGTGGTCTTGGAGCAGAATTTCAAGGGAGGCCCCTACAAAGCCTGCCTAACTCCATGGTTTCCAGTAAAAGGAACTCCTGCTCCAGCCTTTTGAAACCTGGTTCAAGGAAAATACCATTCTCGTACCAGAGTTTGAATCACATTTCCTCTGTCCACACAGCTTCTATAGTCTTGCCAGAGAGAGCATTTACCCCTCAACTTCCTGATTTAAAAAAAAAAAAAAAAATCTGGCTGGCCTATTTTTAATATGCTAATTATCTCCATCTGTAAATGCTTTCTAGCCTCTTTAGCTTTTCTTGGCCCAATCTCAAATCCCATCTTTTCCAAAGGACAAAATGGGTATCCGCCTTAGAACCAGATGCCAAGGTGCATAAAGAGAGAATTAAACCCTTCCATAACAAAACATAAGTAGGTGCAAATTGACGATAAAAATTATAGCACTAAATCTTTTTAAAGATAATAGACCTTACATGAACTTCTTTTTTAACTTGATTCCTATGACAAAAAAGTGCCCCAAGATACTTAAATCATGGAGACTCTTTCATACAGTTTCCCAGGTAAATATGAAAAATTAACAGCCCACTTAAGCAAAGCAGTTGATGCCATGATGCTGTTTCTAGGCTTTCTATGGAGTGTGACAGTGTTGTCCACAGACCATATGTTTAGCTGTAAAAATTACATGGGCTACCAAATAAAAGCTCACCCTGTATGATGAGGGAAATAATAACATCTTTGAGAATTGAACTCCATTATCAAAATAACATGTTTTCTTTGGCCTCCTGGAATTTGTTTTTAAAATTCAGAAAGCAAGGATTAAAGCAAAATTCCACCGATTCATGCTTTCTGTATGGGTAGGAAGTGGATGGATTATAGTCAAAACTTGTATAATTTCTTGACAGATGGGTAAGGGCAGTCATTTCAAAAAATGTCTTTTAAGACCACTTCATGGGGATCGTGCTTTGTTTTTAAAAATATTTTAGAAGCCAGAAAACATATTTTATTTCTTTGTTTTAACTATTAATATATGACAATATATTAAGATTTTATTTATTATTTTTAGAGAGAGGGGAAGGGAGGGAGGGAGAGAAACATCAATGTATGGTTTCCTTTTACCTGCCTCCAGCTACAGACCTGGCGGGAAACCTGGCTTGCAACATGATTATGTGCCCTGGCTAGGGAATCAAACCAGCAACCTTTGGGTTTGCAGGCCAGTGCCTTATCCACTGTGCCACCAGCCAGGGCCTTATGACAATGTTTTAAACTCTTCCATACTTACCTAATTTCTCTCTTCCCACCAAATACTGGTTTTCTCAATTAGCTAGAGCAAACTCATGGGGGAGGATGTGATTGGTTGGAAGAAAAGAGAACAACAAAATAGAAAACAGCACCCAGAATGATAAGACTCTTGCCTCTTGAGCGAACTTAAATCAGGTTCCTTTGAACCCTCTTCTCAACTAGGCCTCCATCTTGGCCCATCTTTAGCAAAAATCCTGCTAAGCCAGTTAGGTAAGATTCCTCCTACCCTTGCTATCTTCCCTTACTAATTTTTCATCTATTGACCTTCTTGCTCTGGTTTATAGTTCCCTAGCTGTCTTGGCTGTATTCAGAGTTGATCTCAGTCACTCTCCCTATTAAAATAGTCTTGCATAAAGTCTCACTAGTTAAACAAGTGTCAGAATAATTTTTCTTGAACAACAGATATGAGTAGCTTATAACTTAAACAAGTCATTAAGTTTCTCCAAAGTTCACTTTCAGCCCTTGAAATAAAAAGATTAGACTTGGTAGTTTAGCCTTTAGTGGCTCACAGAAAATATGATATTGATCGAGGCTTTGGGTTTTACCATAATAATTTGAGTAAATTTTGCTTCCTATTTACTTCATAATATGTTTTTACTTTATAATATCTAGCTTTGCTTTAACATAAAACTAAAGCTGTAAGTTATTTACTATAGAGTCAACCCACCATGCTTATTTTGTACCTTAGGGAACTTTCTGCCATCTACTACAATTTGAAAGGTATAGTGTAAGATACATGCTATATAGTTGAATAAAATAAAATAAAGCTACATGCAACACGTGTTCACTTTCAATTACACAAGTAATACATAAATATAAACTTATCATGAAGATTCAAGTTAGTTGGTCTTTCCTAGAGAAAACCACTATAAACAATTTGGTGAATATTATTTTATATGTTTTTAATTTAATTATGTGTATGTATCATTTATTTTCTTATGTAAGTAGCAAATTAAACACTGTCTACTTGGTAATACAAAGTTTTTCTATTTTTTAAAGTTCTTTGAGATCAGTCCGCTGTAGTATAGTATCTTTCTAAAATCTAGACAGCCTTCCTTTGTTTTCTGATCATATTTACGACTGAAAACTTACATTCAGCAGTAACAGGAAAATGAATTTAAATAGTAGGTAAATATTAACCCAGGCAGAACATGTATGTTAATTTCTATGTATGCTGTAGTATATTTAAAAATGTAAGTACTACCACATTTCTTATTTTATTTGACGTTATAATGAGAAACTTAAATGGATCTTTTAAAAATGAGTTCTTAATGGTTTTTGTAGCTTCCCTTACTCTTTGTAATAACAAATCCATTATTCCAAAGGCAGCAAAGATCATTGAGTGCAAGTCAGAGTCCTGCTTTAACTCTGCTCTCAATTCTGCCCTTGAAGTTTTCTTGTTCTATTTTTTCTTAAGACCATATTTTAAAATATTTATTAGACTTAAAAATTGGCTACATTGCCTGGGAAACCTGGAACCCAGAGATATCAGCAACCAAAGAAGGAAGGAATAAGCAGCTGTCTGCAAAGTAATTTATATGAATGGGGAGCCTCTGTTGGCATAAACAGTGGTCTTGCCTGACTAGGCTTCGATTCAGATTTATCCTTTCCTTTTCATTGTACCTTAAATTTAGCAAGACAAACATGGCCCCTGGTTATAACCTAAATCATATTGAGCACATCAATTTGATTTAAGGTCATGAATTGCAGTGCAGTCATAATAGGTTTTTGCACACTTATTGGATTATGTTTTTTTGACCCTTGAGGGCACTATGGGAATTAAGTTATGCATTTGTAATCAAGCTGAAAGAATTCTTTAGGATATTTACAATTTTTTTCTTTTTTTAAGAATAAAACATCTTTTTATTATAAAGGAATGCATCTTCACTATAGAAAATTTAGAATTATACATATAAAGAGACAAAAAGTAAAAATCAGCTATAATTCTACTATTCAATGATAATTATTGGTAGATACTGTTGATTACCTTTCCGATGGCTATTTCCATGTTTTTAAATCTAATCTAAAGTAAACCAGATTATAAGTGACAATATATCCAGCCTTGTGGAGGGTGTGATTTGTAATTAGAATAAAATAAGCATGAGCAATATCATTATTCTTCCCATATTTAAGCATACAACTCAGTTCTGGTCTATGAGAAATAGGGTAAGTCCTTTGAGGGGAATGTAAACATTTTGCTTCTTGAAGAGAAAATTGTATTTTAAGGGAAAACATTTTTTTTTTTTTTTTTTTTTGCTATCATCCATCTTACTTCCTTGTTTGAATGAAGTCCTGCTAGTATCTTAGGGTTGGAGTTGCAGCAGCCATTCTGCAACCTTGAAGCAATAAGCTGAAGGCCAAAACTGACATGCTAAGAACAACATAATAGAAGATTAGAAAGAACTTTGACCATTGATGACAAAGTTGGGCCATTGAACCAATACTATCTATCTATAGCCTACTGCCAGGATTTTTGTTAAATTAACAGTAAATATTCTTCTGTTTTAAGTGGCTGTTAACTGAGTCCTATTGATTGGTCCTAACTTGATAAAACTGATACACTTACTATTTGTATTTTTGATATATTTCTTTTCATATTATTAAAATAAAATATAATTAAAATGGAGACCAGGCTTGAAGATCTCCAAGAAGACAAAAATCACTTAAGTCATATAAACAAAACTTAATCTACCTTATTTCATAAACATAAGCAAAACTTAACTTAGATTATTTTTATCAATGTCTCTGATAATTATAAACAAAACTAAAGTCATCTCCCTAAGATGATATAATTACTTTTAACCAGTCCCCTGCTATACGGAAATCTCCATTGTAATAACCAATAATTCCAAATGTCAAACAACTTCCTCATTTTCACTTTATAAGCCACCCTATAATATCATGCCTCCGAACTTCATACCACTTTCAGTTTTGGAGTCACCCTGTTTGCAGTAAAATATTCATATCAAGTAAGTTCTTTGAATTTCCTTTGGATGATATACAAATACTTTTTACAAGTTTGGACCACATGAAGCACACCATTTTTGTATTCTGCTTTCTTCTCCATGAATATTATCCTAAGTCAATAAATACTTCTTAAAATTTAATTAAAAATATAGGTCACAATATTCCACCATATTGGTGTGTACTTATGTTTGACCACACATTTATTGTTGGAAATCTAGATTTTTTCTTTTTTAAAAATATAGTACGGACTCTGGTAAGAAAATCATCATGCCTATTTTGTTTGTAAATCATATTCTGAATTTTTGCTTTATAATACATTCCTAGAAATGAATGCTCCACCATTGCATTTACGTTGTTTGAGAGGAAACATCTAAGTAATAAATTGACTTGTCTTTTCTTCCACTTCCTGGACTGATTACAGTCAGCACCTGCAGTGGCATGGCCCACACACCTTCACAGTCCTCACATGCAGTCACCTTTCGTTTCTGAAATACATGGAAAGTAGTATAGATAATTGTGTCTCAGAGGCCTGAACGGTGTTAATCTCTAGAATAGGTGTGTAGACTTACAGGCTGTGCTGTAGTAGATCTGAATGATGATGGTGACATTGGTACTGGGTGTTCACCAACACATTCACATTTTGTTTGTGTCTGTGTTGTGTAGGACCACCTGAAGTCCAGGACCCAGGGCAGGGGCTCCTCCTGCTTGGGTGTAAGGGCAAATGCTTATTTCAATATGCTTTTGAAGTAAGGCCACTCCTTATTTCAAAAATAAAGAAAATGATTTTAATCTGTATTCTCCAAACGATATTTAACTGTGATGAATTTTGTTAATAACTCTGCATTGGAGGCACGTGGAGTTTGAATTCTTGGCTGGCTTTTATTTGTGATGATGGATGCATCCTGAATATGTTTACCCTATTGACCTGACCATCCGGAAGGCATAGTGGGTTCTTTTGATAGACATAGATGTGTAGTGGTTTCTGCACACATGTGAGTAAATTAAAAAAAAAAAAAGCCATTGTGGATTCAAGCACCAGATGGAGTCTATATAAAACCCCATCCTATAAATGATTTATTTTGGAAGGATACAATTACCAAGAGCATATTGATACATTCTAATTTCTTCACTAGAGCTTTGGTTTTTATAGGATTTGTTGTAGTCTTTGGTGTTATTACTTAGTACATTTGATCTCATTATCTGTTAAGTTGGTCAAAATGTTAAGACTACTATTTTGCCTGATGACACATTTTTTATGAAAGTAGAATAAATTTAAATAATATTACAACTATATATGGCCTGTGTTGATCGCATTTGTGGATGGTTTATATGAAGATTTGGACTTTATTGCAAAAATCAATTTTTTTTTTCTTAGTATATCCCTGCTTGTTGATCCTGTGGGATGAGTTCATCATATTCACCCAGAGCAGAGGAGCAGAATATAAAATGAATGAATGTGGAGAACTAGGAATCAGGAAACTTATTTTTTGTTCTAGTTCTGTCACCAATGATAACTTGGCCCAAGTCACATCATCTCTCTCACTTATGTAATAAAGTAGTTTTATGGGTGATCCCCCACATAGCCCAAATAACCAGGTTCTGTGGGAAGGGATTTGGGGAGAATGTAATCAAGGTGAGTAATACTCCTGGGTGATGTGGTGCCAAGGTGCTGGGGAGGTCAAACATAAGTCACGGGCAGGGGCTGTGTCTAATCTGCCATCATTATCAGCTACTCTTATTTGTAAAAGCAGGGAACGAAAGCTTCATCAATTCAGAAAGAGCACATCTATTGATATTTTCTACAGCTCTACTGCTAAGAATCCAATCTGGTAATTATTTTTAAGTGTAGAGATGTCTTCTTATATACAAGCAAGTTTATCTCTCCCATATCCTATTATAACTGTCCCTACTGGGTGTAAAGATATTGCATTATCTGGTTGGAAGATGGATTAGAATGTTGGTAGAAAAAAAAATGTTCACGTATTGAAAGTGAGATGTGAAAATAAAATGGCAGGTATAACCTCTGGCAGTTACACAATTATGCACTTCGTTTTGTTAGAATAGAGATAGCGCAGATGACTGAGGAGTACCCCAAGGAAGAGAAGTTAATAAGAAAGTGGGGCCACTGACCCCTGGAGAAATGCAGAGGGAAAGATGCGAACTGGGCTCTTTGCTTCCAACCTATTTGTTAGAGCCCTCGCTGTGATCGTGGTGCTGTGATCGCTGAAGAAGCTTCCCTATTTTAGCAGAGATTTCCAGCATGAATGCTTTAAAAAAATTACATTTTCAAATCTCAGATAATACAAAGGAACATTGATAGAGCTTTGTCATGTACCAGACTTTGGTTTATGCACTCACACCAGCCCTTTGAAGGATGTTCCCTTATTATCCTCACTTTACGGAATGGGGCACTGAATTTGAAGGAGACCCAGTCAGTTTGCTTCTCCATGGCTAGCCTTCAGACTTTATACAATACTGACATTTCCATCACCTCTTAACTCTACTCGCCTTTCTCAGTTTTCCTTTACTGCACTTACCATTACTATATGCGTCACATTATTAGCTATATTATACACTTTATATAGTTACAGATAGTATTTTATCCCATTTATTAATAGATATGTAGTGTTAATTCCCCACCTCCTCTACTCTACATGCCTTCACTGATGATTCCCGTGGTCGTTGAACAGTGCCTAGCACAGCATAGATGTCCAGTCCATAACAAACAGCAACTTGTTAGCTTGTTGAAATAAGTGTCACTGTAGTTCTTTTCTTTCATGATTGGGGATGTTTAATTTAGCTGTTATTTGCATTTAGTTTAACTCCTGCAATATTTTTTAACTTAGAAACTTTAGTCTTAATGTGAATAGAACATAAGAAGATTGACATCCAGGAAGAGAATAAATGTTAGATACAACATGTGAAACATATTTTTAAAAACTGAGGTTGAAAAATTTTGCCCTGAGTGAGAGCTAATGAGCTGACATTTGTTCAGAACAGTTCATAAAAGGGAGGGGAAGTGAGTAAATGGGCTTTGACCAGAGACACAGAAGGTCACTTCCCTGGAAAGTGCTTTGTTAAACTTTCATCACAAAAAATTGCTTTATCATTTTAAAATTCAAAATGCAGTACTTTAGCTTCCATGTTCCACTTCAAAGGTGACTATTTTATCTTGCCGTTTACCGAAGATTTTGCTTTACCCTTTTCATTGATGTTGTCAGAGAGATTTTTTGAATAAGAGTGTGTGACCTAGCTTCTGTTCTCAAGGGGCTAAGACAATAAGCATCTCTGTGTTTCAACAGTTTCGGAATTAGCCTCGAGAAAACTTAATTCAGGGACAATATAAATGCAAAAAGTAATACATACATTTTTATTTACTGCTGCCTGCCCTGGCTTTGAACTTTTAAACCCCTGTGACTCATGTCCCAGGGCTCTAGGACAAAAACAGCTCTGTCTGCGTTGCTGTCCTAGGCCTCCCGTCTCCTCCTGCCCGCGCTACATCCCGTCTCCTGCCTCCCACCCCTGCTGAGTGTCACACCCGTCCCCTGACCCCTTTGCTTTGTTTTCCATTTCTGCTTCCATGCTTCACCTTTGAGTTTGAAGACTGAGCGACTTTAAGGAATCTAGACTTGGGGTGTCTCTGCAGCTTGGCTCATCTTCAACTTTAGGCTCCTGCATTTGGAACCTCTGAGCACAATACTGTGTCCCTTTTAGTTTCAGCTCCCAAGATCCAGACTTGCTTGTGGTGTCCATGCAGGACACACTTGGTTCTCCTCTGAGAAATCTGAGGCAACTACTGAGCTCATGGATTTGTATTTTTATCCCAGGTATAGACTGTTTATCTTTCTGGAAAAGGCCAGGCATTCGTCTTCTTGATGTAAGACAAAACAAAACAAGATAAACAAAAACAAGTCAAACTGTAAAACAAGCAAGCTTTTGCAAGAATGAAATATCTGTGATCCTACCAAGGCCTGTTTACAGATGGGGAATGTGACACATTTTCTAACCCCCTGAAGTGCTTAGGACATGGTGCTGAATGACAAAACGGGCTATGTATTTGCTGAACTGAATACATCAGAGCAGATACTCAGTTTTGCCGAGAGATGGCAGATGTGAGCACGTCTCTTTAGCAAACCCTATTTACACAGTTGGGTCAGGACATGGTCCTTGAATTTTCTCTGCTCAAGTTCAGGCATAAAAGTAAGTGAGGCTAATACTCATTCTTTACATACAATTTGGAGAGGATAAGTGCTTCAGAACCAACACTAATGTTTGTCAAGGGTTTGCCTTTGCTCTATATGAAAATGAGAGCCGATGCATTGTTTTTTTTGTTCTGATTTACATTGCAACCGACTTGAGATGAATCCCACAATGTCACTCTCTGTCTATGAAAGAACAGATTTTCAAAACTTGCAAAGGACGGTCAACAAAAAGAGAGGACATGCAACAATCTGGTTTTTATTATCCTCGGAGAGAGCTGGGTGCATCAAGGACCTCTGTAGGACCCATCTTGCGGATACGTTGCTTCTGTGTCTTGCTCTCTCTCCTTCAAGGGTGAGTGTGATAGTGGCCTTTCCTGGCGTTGGGGTCCTATAATCACTTGGGTGCTGGGCAGACAGGATTTAGGAACTGGTTGTTTATAAGCAGTCTCCGGGACAGCAGCTGACAAGTGCTGGAAGAACTGGGGGCTGATGGGAAGGTGGGAGGAGGAAGCTCCACCAGCTCACACAGAGAGCTGAGTATGGGCTCGTTCCTTCCTGGCTGCAGTCCCATCTCAGAGAGATTGTTGCCCAGGGAACCCAAAGAGGGTCTCCGGGTCTTTTTCAATCTTGAGTGCTGCATTACACTACCTGTTTAGAAACATTAGTGCCATGTTATTTTAATATGCCTACAAGCTGATTAGTACATGATCTCACTTATAAAAGATTGTACAGCAGGCTGGTTTTTGTTTGTTTTTGTAGTTCTGTACTTTCAATTGTTATTTACCCTGTACAACAGCCATGGCAGGAAATGACCATATGAGTTTGATTTGAGCTATTCTTTGAACTAAATGTGGTTATGTAGCCCTGACTGGTGTGCCTCAGTCCTGCAAAGTGAACGATTACCAGTTCAATTCCCAGGCAGGGCACATGCCTGGGCTGCTGGTTCTTCCCAGGTTGGAATGCATAAGAGAGGCAATCTTTCGATGTTTCCCCCTCACATTGGTGTTTCTCTCCATCTTTTTCTCCTTCTCTTCTATTCTTTTCCCTCTTTCTAAAAAAAGAAAAAAGAAACAAAACGAAACAAAAAACTGACCAAATAAATACATGTGAATATAAATGGGAAGATTGTTAGTGAAATATTAATATAATATATCATTATTGCAGTAGCAGTTGGAGCAACTCTGTGGGTCACAAATGATGAGGCACATAAATGTTAAATATTTTTAGATGTAGATTCATTTTCTCTAATCAAGCTGAGGCATGCTCCAATCAATCAGTCAACCAATTATTAAACAAAGAATACTGCTCAGGCCTTTCCATAACTCTTTACTGCAAATAACAGCAAACTAACTTAAACTAGCCTGACCAAAAAAGGGGAAATTTTTATTAGGAAGCCAAATGGAATTAAAGGCAGGACTTCCGAGAGAGTAGGAATCTAGCCAAGACTAAACATCATGTGATTCTCATTCTGCCTCACTCCTCCTGACCCCTGCCCTGCGTTTTGTGTTCATTTCCTCAGCAGCCTCAATTACACATGAAGACACAGGTGCCTGCAGATTCAGAATTCAACACCACCCCAGATTTCCCACCATGGGAAAAGAAGTGGAGGGGTGGAGGGTAAAACAGAGTAGGTGCTCTCAACAAAAGAGGGAAAGGGGGAAAATCTTGAACTATCTACCATATCAAGTATTTATTGTGACCTTAACTTTAAATCCAGCTTCAATGGTAATGTCGTCTTGCTCACCAAAGGCCACAAATTGAAGGTTAACTTACAAGAGTGAAAACCACTGAAAAAGCAGGTTTCCAAAGCAGACCTTCCTTCATTAAAAGGGCTTTTTCTCTCCTGTTTTAAGCAACATAAATTTAGGAGTTAAATTTGTTTATATGGTTTTTGCTTTTCTAATTTTGCCATTCTGCAAAAATGTTTCCAAAACAAACCTCTAATTTTGCGATTCTACAAAAATGTTTCTAAACAAACTTCAATCATGTTTTTACCTAAAGACAGGTTTCTTAGTGGTTCCTGAAGTGAGGCAATACCTTTCCACAAAAGAACTGAACAGGTTAATTTATAGTATCAGTTTTTTTTTAAATTTTTTTGAAGATTTTTATTTCAATATTTTTAGAAAGAGGGGAAGGGAGAGAGGCAGAGAGAGAGAGAAACATCAATGTATGGTTGCTTTTCACCTGCCTCCAGACACAGACCTGACTGGAGACCTGGTTTGCAACCTGGTTATATGCCCTGGCTGGGGAATCGAACCTGCGACCTCTGAGTTCGCAGGCCGGCATCTTATCCACTGTGCTACCAGCCAGGGCTATCGTATTAGCTTTTAAAAATATCCTTATGTAAGGGTTTTGTTAAATATTTCTAAATATAATGTGTTAACTAGTGAAATGGAACATGCAGTCCATGGTCATTGCTATAACACTGAATTATTTTAATGGTAAGAGGAATAGACTGTGTATATTTAAGATGAAATACATATATGAGGGAAAATTCATCATTAACTGCTAAAATCAGTCTACTGTATATCCATTAGTTACTAAAATTCATGTGCTTTGCAGACCCTCAATAGAGTCCTGTATCAGAAGTCCTTGGTGTTATTATTTGGACACAAATCAAACAAACTTTTTCTAACAAACTTTGGAGAGACAACATGCCTAAACTCTGAATGGTTTGAATTTATCTCTTAAGATCTGCAAATAGGCTTGGCATTAGCAACATGAAACCTGAATCTAAACACTTAGACTTGAAACAAGGTGGACTTAGTTCAGTAATACTACCATAGCCATTTTTCCCAAAGCCGCTGACTTTCAGACTCTCTCTTACTCTCTCTTGCGTTTGGTCACTCCTCTGTCTCACTCTTTCTCTTTTCTTCTCCCCTCTTCTCTTGTCTCTTGTTTATTCTTTTCTTTCTTTCTTTTAAATTTTAAAGCATGTGTAACTATGATTAGTTGAATGCATTTGATATATTTCACCTCTTGTTTGCAGCATGCGGCAATTTGAAAGACTAATGCTATTCACTTCTCTGTGGTTCCTGCTAACCAGAGTCTGGCTGTGTGAATGTATGTCCCAGGCTTCCTTTATCAGAACTACAACAAGCAGCTGGGCTTTTGCCTATCATCCCATCAGCCAACCTCCGGCCAAATCACACAAATATTTCCGAGGCGAATACTAAGGCCAGTACTAAGATAATGAGCTCAGATAATGAGGCACCACTTCCTCTTGGATAGCTTAGTTTTCAAAAAATATTGTGAAAAGGAACTACTTTTATGGCCTCATGGAAGTATGGCTTATACAATTTAATGCACAGAAAATGCCCCCAAGAAAATACATTTTTAATAAGCTGGAAAATTCTCATAGAAGGACACAATGTCCAAATTGAAAGAAAAATTGATCAGTTATTTGGTTCAATCTCTTATGCATAAATCACTTCTAGAATATTCCTGACAAGTGTTATGTGGCCCCAATTTGAAACCCTCCAGTGATAGAAACACAGCAGTTGTTCCTTTTAATTAGAGACATATTTGGAAAAACAAGTGATCATGATAGCAATAACCATTTTCAAAAATGTTCCAAGACAAAGAGGGTCGTAGGACACCCATGCATTCCCATTCTCATTTCTCTCCTCACGGTTTAGTACAAGTTCCTCTTCTCTGATGTGGGTGCCCTGAGGAAGGCACGGTGCAGAGTAAGTTTTTACAGGCCTTCTGAAAGGAAGGGAATTTAAGATATTCAACAATTTCTTAAGATAAAAAATTTTGGGTATTTAAAAAAAATGTGAATTCAAGTGACTCAGAGGAAGACCTAGAGATATAACATGACAATAGTCCTCGAAAAAATTAGTATAATGAAAAGCGCTGGTCCCTGTATGGGGTTGGGTAGGTGGGAACTGGGAACGTTCATCCTGAGTGTAACAGTTTCTTATTCCAGAACATGTTTCTGATAAGTATTAGAATCAAGGAAAGGACTTTTCCCAATTTGAGTATTTAGGGGTTTGTGTAGCCTACATTTAGCCATGGTCGGGGGCAAGGGTCAGGGGAAACGATGGAGTGGGAAACACCACACACCCAAACTGAAGGTATCTAAACTCTGGTTATGTTTACCTCAAGTTCTTTTTTCTATATTTTGATCTGCCTGTACAATGGCAATCATTCAGTCATTTCTCCTATTCATTCTAAACTTCCTCAGCTCTTTCTTCAAGGCCATTTTTTTTCCAGTTAAGTAGTCTTCTTGGCATAGCCCTTCTTTTATCAATCCTTTACTTAAATATCCTCACTTCAATATTTAACATTCTTACTTAACTATTGTCCTAGAATACAAATCGCAGCAATCATTTGGAACATCTGGAATGTTAGAGAACATGCTACTTTAAAAAATATTCTAGTTTATCTAATGAGGCAGCTGTTGGCACTGCCCGACCTGTATCTCTTGGCACTCACTTTTACAGTTCCTGCTGAAGGCTTTTTTCTGCAAACAGCTGCACAACTTTGACTTCAGGGATTTCTCTCTGCCCAGGTGGGAGCAGGCCAGAAATACCGAAACATTAATATCTCTGGGAACAGCCCTCAGGTGCTTACATTAGAAGCTGAGAGTGAAATTCTGGTCAGGTGTCATACTACCTTCCAAAGTTGCCCTACAAGGCTGGGCCTCGGATGCCCATATGGTAACTTGCTGGATAATGTACCCTCTTTCAGACTCCTTGTCTTCTCCAGCTCACTTCCACTCCCCTCCGGTGTTTCTTGGGTGATCTCCAAATTAAATTATATGTACTTAAGTCTTTGTTTCAGAGTCTTCTGCTAGGGGAAACCAAACCAAGATATTTAGGGCAATGCCTAAAAAATGTATAAGGTGGATGTACAAGTATGTATTAGGGAAACCCTTTTCTCCCCTATAACCAAAAGGGATTATGTGTTGTGTGTTTGCATATATTCACAGCTGCATGTACATTCTGGCTAAAATGTATGCAGAAAATATCAAAGGTGAATAAATACATACCTAAGGAAAAGCTCAATGTTAGCTATTACTTAAGAGGTTTGGAACTCTCCTGAAAACTTCATGGTGACTAACAGGATTATTTCTTGACTCTTGGGGTTTGGAATGATATTAAAATAATATAATTTATCATTACTTTAAATGAAACTGTAATTTGCATTCTCGTTTCCTTTAAGGGTGTCTGACAGTCAACTTTTATTTAACAAGTATTTCTTGAGTGCATAGTACGTGTTGGATGGGGCGAATAGAGCACCAATATTAATGACTCTATTCTTATCCTCAAAGTGTTCGTGGTAGGTAGATAGCTGCATAAACAAAGAACTATAGTCCAACTTAAAGATATATGGAGTCCCATGAAAGCAAAGAAAAGCATTTAGCTTTGATGGGGGACAGAGATTATTTGAGGATTTGAAGTTAAGACTATGAATTAGTTGCATGAGAGAAGGCTGAGCATTCAGTTCATGAGGAAGGAATAACTTGTCAGGGAGAGATGGCATGGGAAAATGAGATATGATTTTGGAATGGCAAACAATTCATTGTAGCCAGAGACAGGTATCTCAATCCTGGTCACAAAAAGGTAGGATGCAATCTCTGGGGAAGCATGTAAATATTTGATTGATGCAAAATTTTATCCTAAGATCTGTGAGCAAATGGCAATAAGAAGAAAGGAGGAAAGGCTTTGGCTGGTGGCATTCTCTGCCTGATGGCACAGGGATAAGGCCTGCAAATCCAAAGGTCACTGATTTGATTCCCAGTCAGGGCACATAACCAGGTTGCAACCCAGGTCCCCAGCCAGATCCGTAGCTGGAGACAGGTGAAAGGCAACCACACATTGATGTCTTTCTCCCTCTCTACCTCTGTCCCTTCCTCTCTCTCTAAAAATAATATTTAAAATCTTTAAAAAGAAAGAGAAAAAAGGAGGGAAAGTTAACTAGAAAAAAAATCAGATCACATTATCAAGTTATAGGGGTAAGGTAGAAACATGAACAATGGGAGGAAAGTGATGTGATAAAACATTGAGATAAAGGTCGATAATCATTGAGAAAGTGAAGGAAGATAGATGTTTAAGGAACTAGATTTATGGATACTGGGCAAGTAGCTCACATAATTTTATGCAGAAGCTATTTTTTGTAGGTGATTTTAACTCCTCTATGAGTCATAATTGAATTTGGTTTCATATAACAATACCCTAACCAGATAAGTGGTTTATTTTACTCAATGCCCAAGATACAGGGACATTAAGATTAAATCCAGTGAAAATGCTTTAGAAACCAGGCTTCTCCCAGATTCCTGTTTTATCACCTGTGGTGTGTAGCCCATGGTCACAAGTTGGCTATCAAAGCTTTATTCATAGCATCTACATTCTAGACAAGCATAATGGAGTAAAGTCATATAAAGTAAAGGTGCACACAGATTAGTCAGAAGATGGTTTTTCAGGACCACTCACATCAGTGTTCTATTTTCATAGTAATTGTAACTGCATGATATAGCTATTCTTAGCTGCAAGGAGTACCTTTCTGCGGCCACACAATGCCTTATGTGAAGATTTTTGGAGTCTTGCTATTGCTCTGAGCTGCATTTGGGGGAACAGGTTTAGCTATTATGTTGAACAAGGACAAATAAAGGTTCACAATCATGAAAAGATATTATTTACTTCCTTATTTTCAGGTAATAAAATCTCTAGTTAGTAAACAATGTTTCTTGGACAACATAATTATCACCATTTTAATCTCCATTTGAAGCTGCCTTCAACATGGTAAACTCAGTTTTGTGCTTCTCTCCCTCCCTCCTGAACTACCACACCATGATATATGAGCCCTCCAGGGTCGGAAGAAATGGAAGACAGCAGATGTATTTATGTGATTAAAACCATTGCAAGCTCACAGGGCTTTCTTTGGGATTGAAATCTCAGTTCTGGGCCACAATCACTGGACTCACCCCAACCTATTTCTAGGGAGCATCTCCCTGCAGTTGCCTTGAAGATGGGAAGTCCATTTTTATTTTAGCATCATATTTATTTCTTTTATCTTCCTTAATCTTAGACATCCAATGATACTTTGAACTTTTCTCTGATTAGACTGTCCATCCCTTTGCGATGCCTCTGGGACAAGGGTCTAAGACTGTCCCAATGTGTGAGTGGGAAAAATACAGTGCTTTGCTTTTCTGGCAACAATCACTAGGAAACTGGTTTTACTTAACTATGTTTTGCTTTTGACACCAGGGCAACAAACCAATCATAATTTTGTCTCTTTATATTTCTCAGGCAAGGACTAGGCACTAGTCCAAGGTATCTGCTGAACAAAGAACATGTGTCAAAATCTTTGAGAAATCTCATATATCTATGTGTGTGTGTGTGTGTGTGTGTGTGTGTGTATGTGTATACATATATACATACAATTATATATATATAATTTATTTTTTAAAAGATTTTATTCATTATTTTTAGAGAGAAGGGTAGGGAGAGAAGAAAAAAGGGATAGAGACATCAATGTATTGTTGCCTTTCACCTGCCTCCAGCTGGAGACCTGGCTGCAGACCTGGCTGGAGACCTGGCTTGCAACCTGGTTATCTGCCCTGACTGGGGAATTGACCCAGTGATCCTTGGGTTCACAGGCCAGCACCTATCCACTGAGCCACACCAGCCAAGGCTCATTCTATTATATTTAATTTAATATCTTGGCTTAATCATAACTCTTCACAGCAGACTAATAACATTTCAGAAAAGAGGAGATGGTGGGGATCACTTCACTTAGTGATCAGTCCTGCTCAGTTTCACTGCACTTTTGCCTGGAATAATATTACTGCAGGGCAAATTGTCATCTCCCTAGTTACTGCACCACTTAATGGGTAGAGGAAATTCTCAGATAAATGATTGTACTAGCTGGCTGTTGGGGTGCTGCATAGCCCTGGATACCTTTATATCATTTGTATTTCCTATAGGTATGTTGCTAATTGGCAGCTTACCTGGCATCTGCTGGGCTTCTTTTGTAAATTGATAATGACACTTTTCTGCTCTACTGTACACTCCCTTTATTTTCATATACAGCTATGTGCTAATTCCAATAGAAGGTTTCCGCATTAACGGAAAACATTGAAATGCCCAATCATCACCTTCAATAGTTTATATGCATTCTGATGTCCTCAGTTTGATCTTTAATCATTAACTTTTTAAAAAAGATTTTATTATTTTTAGAGGGAGAGAAAGGGAGAAAGGGAGGCAGAGAGGGAGAGAGACATCAATGTATGTTTGCCTTTTACCTGCCTCCAGCTACAGACCAGGCTGGAGACCTGGCTTGCAACCTCGTTATGTGCCCTGACTGGGAATTGAACCAGTGACCTTTGGGTTAATCATAATCTTTTAAATTTGCAGTGAGCCAATCTATTTCTGTGTCTGCTTCAGATATATCATACAGCAAGAAATATATATCTATATATATATATATATTTTTATTATGACTATAAGCTAAGTTTTAAGATAGTGTCTAGGTCACAAAGAGAGACCAGAAGAAAGTGTCCAGTGTGATGAGGAGTTCAGGTAAAGAGTGGAGGAATGCTTTATTCATTATTCTCCTTTAATTAAGTTTCAATTGACTATAGGAGCATTTTCCCAGCTGTGTTCTTTAGAACTCAGTTATTCCTGAAGTGAATTTTCCAGGTGTGAATAGCTACTTTATGAAAAAGGAATTCTATTGTCAAATATTTTGAAAAAATATACATACTGTCAGAGGGAAAATGTCCTTTGCATATTAAAAGCTTAAAAGTTCTGAGGCAAAGAAATTTGTTTAATCCCATAGTTGATCATAGAACCTCTTTGCCCCTAACCCAAAAGTTATTAATAAAATATGTTTAATAAAATACAGTGTAAGAACCCTGTCCTATATTTTAAAAAATTTTTATCAGTTGTGGACTTCTATTCAAGATGGAGGTATAGGTAAACATGCTTTGCCTCCTTGCATGATTATAGGAAAAATTACAACCAGATCTCAAAACAAATAACACCCAGAACTGTCAGAAAATAGAGCTGTATGGAAGTCTGAAAACCAGCGATTTAAAGAAGCCATATTCATTTAGATGGGTAGGAGGGACATGAAGACCTGGTGTGGAGCAGAGATGTGGAGGAAGGTGCAGTCCCACATTCATGTGTGGTATATAAAAATTGGGAGGGGTACATCAGAAGTGAAGGATCCTAGTCCCATGCCAGACCACACAGCCCAGGGTCCCAGCACCAGGAAGATAAATCCCCATTATTTCTGGCTGTAAAACTAGTGGGGGTTGGGGTTGAGGAAGAAATTGCTGGATTTTCAGAAGACTCCACTTAAAGGGCTGTACCAACTTGGAACTTACACAGACCCATCCCCTCTGGGATTCAGCACCAGGGCAACAGCTGAAAGAGCACCAGTCACATATGGGGAGTAGTGATGTGGCTGGAAATAGGGTGAGTGCTGGGCAAGCCTCCAAAAGCGAGGCAGTGGCATTGTCTCCTCTCCGAACTCTCCCCTGACACAGAGCCACAAAGCAGTGAAGCAGGTTGCCCTGCCCTGGTGACTACTTAAGGCTCTGCCCCACAAATTTGCAGGTGCCTTTTCTACAATAGGCCCCACTACTAAGACAGGGAGTCAAAGCAGCTCTACTTAATACACAGTGACAAGCACAAGGAGGCTGCCAAATTGAGGAGACAAAGAAATATGGCCCAAATGAAGGAACAGAATAAAACTCCATAAAAAGAACTGAATGAAATGGACATAAGCAACCTGTCAGGTGTAGGGTTCCAAACACTGGTTATCAGAATGTTCAAAGAAACGCATTGGGTACTGCAACAGCATAAAAAAAGGCCCAGGCAGAAATGAAGGTTGCATTAAGTGAAATAAAGGAAGATCTACAGGGAACCAACATGAAGGAGATGAAGTTGAGAAATCAATGACTTGGAACATAGGGAAGAAAAAAGAAGAGAGTTACCTACAAAGGAGTTCCCATGAGACTGCTGGCTGAATTTTCAAAAGAAACTTTGCAAGCCAGAAAGTATTGGCAAGATGTAGTCAAAGTAATGAAAAGCAAGGACTACAACCTGCATTACTTTATCCAGCAAAGCTATCATTAGAATGGAAGGGCAGATGAAGTGTTTTTCAAACAAGGTAAAGCTAAAGAAATTCATCATCACTGAGCCATTATTACATAAAATGTTTAAGGGACTTATTTAAGAAAAAGAGGATCAAAACTATGAACATTAAAATGACAACAAATTCACAACTATCAACAACTGAATCAAAAAAATAAACTAAGCAAACAACCAGTACAGGAACAGAATCATAGATATAGAGATCATTTGGAAGATTATCACTTGGTAGGGGGAAGGTGGAGAATGGGAGAAAATATTTAGGGATTAAGAATCATAATTGGCCCTGGATGGTGGCACAGTGGATAAGGCGCTGGCCTGTGAACCCAAAGTTCGCTGGTTTGATTCCTCACCGGGGCATGTAGCCAGGTTGCAAACCAGGTCTCCAGCCAGGTCATAGATGGAGGCAGATGAAAGGCAGCCATATATTGATGTCTCTTTCACTCTCTGCCTCTCTCTAAAAGTAATAAAATAAAATCTTAAAAAAAAAGAAGCATAATTGGTAGGTACAAAATAGACAGGGAGATGTTAAGATAGTATAGGAAATGGAGAAGCCAAAGAATTTATATGCAATCCATGGATATGAATTAAGGGGGCATTAATTCATAACTAATGGAGGTACTGGGTAGAGGGGAGAAAGGGGGAACAATTGGGGCACTTGTAATAACATAATTAATAAAATATATTAAAAAATAAAAATTATAAATTGTGAAAACTAGATTAAACAGACTATGTAAAGTATAACCTCACTAGTACAGGAAAGAGTAGCATACTTAAGACATTATTTTATTAAATTAGTAAAATAACACTTACCTTTTCAATGCTACTGTTGACTTGCACTAAACTTACTGTCTAACATACCTGTAAATATTTTCTTTTACAAATTGTACTGCATGGTTCTTGTTAAATATTTGTGAAAATATAAGCAGAAAATGTGTCATACATTCCTTTTAAATTCTATTTAATTCAGTCAATTTTTAATCTCAGCCATAGACATAGACATTAAACCAAGGATAAAAACACATCTGTAGTATGGTAATTTAAATATTTAATAATTAAAACTATTTCATTTAATTTTTGTAGTTCCACAATATTTATTTTTAACTTAAACTTAAAGTGCAATTATTTCTCATTAAAAAATGTCTCAGAATATTACCACAGGTAGAAATTTTATACTCAAGAAAGAAGTCCAACTTCTAGATTGAATTTGAGGAACAGCAAAAATGGACAGAATAACACTAGTTTATTTATGAACTCTTTGATGTTCAGAATGCTATCTAAGGTCTACACACTGTTAAAGCTAACACAGAGTTGTCATTTCTCATTTGGAAAATGGCATGGAAAATAGAATATAAAACAAAGTGAAAGAGAGTTAAAGAAGCTGAAAAGTTATTCATAATAATTAAAATTTTTTCCACATGTCACTGTTATAAGCAAAAGAATGTTTAAATACATCAAACATTGGATGTAAATGTGGAGCATCATTCTGTTAACTTTGAGAACATTTGGCATATCATTTCTGTATTGAGGATACTTTTAAAACTTTCAGTTATCTTAATTTTTATAACTACTTATTTTTTAATAAAGATATTACGTTCTATTGCTAGTTAACAGCAAATCAAAAGTCTTCCAAATTCTCAAGTTATATTTAGTAGCAAATGAAATATTTTGTTGTTTTATCAATATCAGTTCAACTTTGATAAGCTTCGAATCAGGGTGAATTTACAATCACATTTTACATAAGTGAAATAAAATTTTAAAAGGTAGTTAATTTCATAGGTGCTATTATTTTCTAGATTAGTAGTCTATTATTTGTAGAAATATGAACATTTTATGATATAAACAATTAGGCTATTTTGAGCCCACAACTTTTAAATGTGTGTATTTTTTTTTTGGTATCAATAGGTCTTAGTTTTCAGGTGAGTTTTTCATTTTAAATTATTATACTCAGATCCCCTAATTCAAATATGGATTATATACACTTTAAATAGAAATTATTATTACTATGATACAAAATGAAAATATAAAATTTAAAGGAAATAAATACAGTGTGCACTTGGCCAAAAATGTAGGGTATATTTCGACAATAACTAAAGCAATGCTATCTATAATGCAATCTTACTTTTTAATATGTGTAGATAAAATTTAGTTTTAAAAGAAAGACTTTAATTATTTGAAATTGCTGCGTAGGAATGTGAGCAAACTTACTTTGTGGAAAAAGGGAGAAAAGAATGACTTAATATCCAAACAGAAAATGAAGAAAATGGGGGATGTGACTAAATCCCATTTCCAGTCCCTATACATCGGGCATGGGAAGTACTGGTAAACAGAATGAGATTGTTAGGTTTGGGAACAGCAGTTGTTGTACAGAAGGTTAGCTATAAATATCAGCAGTCAGTATGCGAGTTACACATTAGGCCATTCATTCACATTTAAACATGCAGGAAGTGAGAGGGAAATTGCTTCAACATGAAAAATACCTTTATTAGAAAAATGCATTTGACTGGTTGAACAAGAAATTCTGGTCAATTTCTGTGCTGACGAATAGCTGCTGTTTTATGTCTTTAAAGCAGGTTATAGGGAAATGAAAAGATGTGTATATTTTGGTGGAGGGGTGACTGTGGAATAATAAGAAATAGGAAGAAGGGGAGGTAATTATAATTTTCACTCTTTCCTTTAAAGTAATTGAAAAAAAAAAAGAGAGAAAGAGAGAGGAAAGCACTTTTAGGGAATTCTGAAATAATAAAGCAAAATGTCAAAATATCCCAAGTTTTTCATGCTGATCTCTAGAAAACAAACCAAAGTTTTTACTGCAATACCCTATCCAGAAATGGTATCCTTGGGAACATGCCATTCTGTAAAAGCACATCTCAAGGTTTATCAAAATTCTTGCTGCATCCTTAAGCTTGGTCTTCACTGGGCATGAATTGTTCATTGATTAACTAGATGAGGTTGACTGAACTGTCAGCTGTTCTTAACCCTGGTTTTATAACATGTTGGGCCCCATGTTCAGAGATTCTAAATTAATAGGCTTGGCCTGAACTTCAGGCGTTGGGAGTTTTATAAAGCTCCCCAGGTGACTTTATTGTACAGCCAGGGTTGAGAACCACTGAACTAAGTCATGTCCAAAGAGCCAAATGGAAGGCAGAAGGAGGCGGGGGTTGGTGGAACTTGCTTTGCTAAAGGAATTGGTGAATCTCTAATTGAAGAAAAAAGTGTTGGGAGAAAATTTTGAGTGTGGAGAGCAGAATCATGATAGGAGGCAACAAAATAAGAAACTCTGTCTTTCTGCACTGGCCAGACTTTGTTAACGCTTTGCATTGCCTGAGTTTCACAATTAACCCACCTGTGCTAGGGGGCCTGGGAGCTAGGGAGAGCAGTGGTTACAAAGGAGGTGAGAGCTAACCTTGGAATGGGGCCACATACTCACTCACAGACTTCCATTTCTTAGTTCCACAACTTTTGACATTGTGCTTTTGTGAATGTTTTAAATACTCAAAGTGGTCACAACTTTACTTTTTGGGGTATTAATAATTTTTGAGAATTACTCATTTTTGAGCTCACCTTTAGTGAGGGTTTAGTGAGGGTTTATCTAGTGACATTTGGGTTACTGTCACCATTAATTACTTGCTGAGTATCTGACATAAGGATATGTTAGGCCAGAGCAGAGATTTCTAAAGCAGAGTTTTGACCTTATGTCAGAATTAGAGAACTAGAAATTCCAAGGTAAGTATTGGGTTGGCCAAAATATTTGTTCTATTGTTTTTTCCCTGAGATGGCCTTAGTAGTGTTTAGTTGTCTTTAATTTCATTCTAAACAATTGTATTACATTGTATTATGACAACTATCACATCAGTGTGAATTTAAGAAATTACCAAAATTGGTTAATTTTTGTGTAGTCATTTTAATATTGAAGATGGAAGAAAAAAGCAATAATTTTGGCATATTATTCTTTATTATTTCAAGAATGGTAAAAACAGAACTGAAATGTTAAAAAGATTTGTGCAGTGTATGGAGAAGGTGCTATGACTGATCAAACATGTTAAAAGTGGTTTGAGAAGTTTTGTGCTGGCGCTTTCTTGTTGGATGATGCTCCAGGTTGGGTATACAAATTGAAGTTGATAGCAATCAAATTGAGACATTAATTGAGAACAATCAACATTATACCACATAGGAGATAGCTGACATTCTCAAAATATCCAAATCAATAAAGTTATTTGTGAAAATGTGTTTTTTATTTTAATGGAAAAAAACATGCAAATGTTTTATCCAGTCTAATACTTGGGAACTTGGGGGGGCACAGGGTGAGTGTGTGTGTGTCTGAGTGTGTGGTTAGTTCCCAAAGAATTCTAACCTTGTGGTGGCAAGACTCTTCTTAAAATATCAAAAATTTAGAAATTATAAAAGATATACACATTTATTCAATTTTTATTTTTTTAAAGGTCAGCCATTTCTGTCCATAAGCTAACTCAAAAGACAGATAACAAAATGGGGGGAAAAAAAAACAAGAACAAAAACCCAATGGCAAAGTGAGCAAAAGAATAGTTTATATTCAATGGTATACAAGTGGCTTTTAAACATGTGAACATATGTAAAACATGACTCATAATAAGATCATTATAAATTAAAAATCCACTGAAATGCCACTTATCAAAATGTCAAAAATTCCAAGTCAGATAATACACTGTGTTGGCTAGCCTGCTGGGAAACATTCATCTCTCATGCTTCATTGGTGGGAGGATAAATTGATGCAATTTTTATGGAGAATAACATGCCAATATCAAATAATGTTACAAATGCATGTTTTCTGATTTGACTCTCTTTCTGGGAATTTTTCTGTTCTTTCAGAAACTTTTAGATTTTCTTTCATGTTTTTAAAAAATATTTTACTTATTATTTTTAAAGAGAGCGGGAGGGAGAGAGGCAGAGAGGGAGAGAGACATCAGTGGTTGCCTTTCACCTGCCCCCAGCTATGGACCTGGCTGGAGACCTGGCTTGCAACCTGGTTATGTGCTCTGGCTGGGGAATCAAATTACCAACTTTTGGGTTCACAGGCCGGCGCCTTATCCATTGAGCCACCAGCCAGGGCTCTTTCATGTTTTGAAATTTCATAATAATATGTCTGGGTGTGGGATTTTTGTTTTTCCTCTTGTTTCTCTTTGAGGCCTTTTGGGCTTAAGCCCTCTAACTTTCTTTAACTTATCAAAATTATTATTTTAAAATATTTCCTTCTTACCTTATTCTTTCTCTTTTTTCTTTAATGCCTCTTATCTCAATTTTAGTACTTCTACTTCAGTTCCCTGTATTTCCTAACTTTCTTTTAAAAATGTTATTCTGCTGAATTTGGGTAATTTTAAAGTTCTTGTCAAACAGTCTTACCATTGTTATGTTAATAGCCTTTCAACCTCAGCACCCTAGTTTTCTCTAACATTTGTCATAGGTTTTGGCTGGATAGTCAGACCTATGCTCCCTCTTTTATTCCTACATTTTTTCTGTCTGTTGTTTGAGCACAGTTGTTTTGGGAGGTAGGAACTAGCAGCTTGGACTAGTTCAAGTCTCCACTGATTGTTAAGTACAATAAAGTGCAAGAACCACTATTGTAAAATATAAACTAATGTATGAATCATGTTTTCATAGCTCATTGCATTTGGTTTTAAATTCCAGCTCTATCATTTATTGATCATCTTGAATTTGGTTTAATCATTTAACATTTCTAAGCTTCTTTCCTCATTAATCAAATGAGAATAATAAATTTAATAAAGCATAAATGAGAGTAAGTTTGATTGTTTTTGAAACTAAGACTAAGACAAATCAGAATAACTAGGAATGCAACCAGTTATAGTCCCGTAATGGCTTCCTAAGCATCTGATAAAGCTCAAATGTTTTTCTGCTGAACAGTCTACTTTATTGATAGTTAAGGGAATAAAATATATTGTCAGCACGCCGTGAACCACTCACCGTTCACTTGTAGGCAGCCAGACGGGAGAGCTGTTAGGACCACGCAGAACTGTATACACTGTCAAGGTCCTTCTTGACACCCCAGAGTAGTTACACAGCATTGTGTATAGGTCATAAGCACATCTGAAATGTTTGCATGGCCTGCACAGTGGTCTTGTATAATAACCATAGAATGAGCATTTAAATGTTCATGTGTAGTGAAATGGGCACTGAATGTTAGATGGTGTACTTTCGACAAGCCAGTAATCAAATCTGTATCTGGGACCAAGAAGCCAAATGGTAGAGGGTACAACATTATTAGCATATTATAAATAAATCCTATGACATGCCTCAGATGTATGGAAAGCACATGGGCTGAGGAGTATGCGCTCACCTGAGAATGGACACCAGATTCTCTCAGAAGACTTTTCACTTGTGGCCACTGCTCAGCCTGAGAAACTTAATTTTTCAGCTCTCTTACCCACATCTCAGGGACAGACCCATATTAAACCTCAGATCAATGTATAAAACCTGGTAAGTTATTAATTTGGGGGGGTAAATAATATAATAATAAAACATTGAACTATGTATGGAAAACACATTTTCTTACGTAGAAAGAATTATATGGAAAGCAAAATAATAACTTAAAGTTTAATGAATATAGGACGAGAACAAAAGAAGCTAGCTAGGTGAATACCATATTCAACAGAATGAGGAGCAGCTGGTCTGATGCAGTTAGCTCTACAGTAGCGATGATCTTGGGAATGATAGCAAAATGCCCTGCTGGACAATAGTTATAAATGAACACTGCCAAAGTTTGACTCAGTGCCTCTTTGACTCTAGTTAGTCTTTGAGAAAAAGCCTCAAGGGCAGGTGTGGTTTTGAGCAGGTCTTTGATGAATAGAATGGTAATTATCTAGGAAGATTAGAGGAAAGCCAATTATCCCAGAGGGCAGGAAAAAAAAATAGACTTATGACCACTTGCCTGACTTACCAGAATTAATGAATGAAATAAAAGGTTATATCAAGTAACTGAACATGTACAGTTCATCAGTCACTGTGTTTAAAGTGCTCTAGATACAAGATATTAAAAATAGACATTCCAGGTTGCAAGCCATGTCTCCAGCTAGATATCTGGAGGCTGGTGAAAGGCAACCATACATTGATGTTGCTCTCCCTCTCTGCCTCTCTCCCTACCCCCTTTCTGGAGGGGGATAAATAAAATATTAAAAAAAAATAAATAAACATTAACCTTAGTTTCCACGGATCTCATTTTGCAAAGAGTTTTAAGAAGGTAAGTACAGAGGGACATTGAAATAGCACTAGTATCCTGCAAGAAGAATATCTTTACTGTCCACTGTGTCCCAGCTTCTCTCCTCTCTCTTACGAAATCAAGTTTGGGTTTTTATGCATTCTTGTGAGATTACCTCCTGCTAATTTTCAACTTTAACAATCTAGGAAAGAGAGCAGACAGGACAGGGTGAGCCCATTTCGCTGTGTGTATGAAAAGCCAGGGTCTCAGTGGAGGATGACGTCTAGAAGCATTCGTGTCCTTCCTCTCACCCATAGCTTCTTTGAGCTGAATCCACATTCTAACAAGGCACAGCTTCACTTGTGTGTGCCCTCATCTGACTCATTAAATTCCTGCTTTGGGTTCTAAATTACTGAGTCAGAATAAGCTTCCTCTAGAAAGAAAAGAGAGAAAACTGTTTCCACTGATTAAAAAAAATATATTATTTAGGAATTCATTTGTTAGAGAAATGTCCATGGCATGCTGGGCAGACTCAGTGTGATTCATTTATTTCTTTTGTGAACAGATGGAGAAATGTTGCTCCCCCATACCCCCACCTTTTCCGCACTTTGTGGGAACATTTCTAAGAAGGCATAGCCATGACCCACTGCCTCGGAAAACTGCCCAGTGGACTGACATCATGGGAATTAACTGAGCCTATTTTGTGGAGGTCATCTAAGTCTGGGCATGGGGTTCTGGGCAGGAAACCTTCTATATATCTTTGATAATGAACCAAAAATCACTAACCCAAGAAACTTGAGACTTCATTAACACAGCTTTCCCAGAAAATAGCGTGATGCCAGGCAAACTACTAGAATTGCTTCCAGTCTCAGGTGGCTCATACGACCTCTATGAAGTGCTGTCCCAAGTGCATTATAATCTCAAGCACACGGCCCTGAACCTGTAGTTCCAAGCGGTTTTTTTTTTTTTTTAAGATTTTTTATTTCATTATTTTTAGAAAGAGGGGAAGGGAGAGAGGCAGAGAGGGAGAGAAGCATCAACATATGGTTGCGTTTCACCTGCCTCCAGCCACAGACCTGACTGGAGATCTGGTTTGCAACCTGGTTATGTGCCCTGGCTGGGGAATTGAACCTGTGACCTTTGGGTTCGCACCAAGTGGTTTTTAAGTTCTTTCCTTGGAAAATATCACTGTTTCTGTATCCTGGCATAATACCTTTAACCCTGCAAGAGAAAATAGTGTTACCAATCTTATGAAAAACTACTAAATACTTAATGTAGGAAAAATGAAGCTTGTGACCTATTGTGAAAAATATACTATTGCCCTAGTTGGGTAGTTCAGCTGGCTAGAGCATCATCCAGATAGGCCAAGGTAGTGTATTTGCTCCCCATCAGGGCACATAAATGGTCAACCAATTAGTCCATAAATGAGTAGAACAACAAACCAATCTCTCTCTCTCTCATTCTCCCTCCCCCCTTTCTAAAATCAATAATTAAAAAAATTAAATATATTATTAGTCATGAATTAGGGATACCTTAGCATCATTGTAATTGCTATTGTATTATTAATAGTATACTTAGAACAACTCAAAATACTTTATAAACAAAGTTGACTCTATAACTACAACTAATATTTATTTACCAACAACTATGCACCAGTCAATACTTTAAAGCTTTATATATGTTAATTCTTTAATTCTTACTTTTTTTATAAATGAGGACACTGAAGAACAGACAGGTGAGGTAACTTACCCATATCACATATGTGGTAAGTGGCAGAAGTGGAGTTAGAACTCAAATAATCTAGTTATAGTTTCCGTACTCTTAATTTCTGTTACTATACTGAGTCTAAGTTTAACATACACAGGTTGTATGTTAGGAGGTAGTTAAGTAATGTTTGAGAAGTACAAATGAGTTGAAATAATACTAATGAGATTGGGATTTTTTTTTTTTTTAGCATGAGGTATTCTGTTTTTATTTTTACAATATTATAATATAACTATACAGATGTGTTATTAAAAGGATCCAAACTACAACAAATTCCCATTTATAATGAAATCCCTATAGAAATTAGTCTTTAGTAGATATGCAGAATTTTCATAATACAAGAATACTTAACAAATAATGGCATCTTATATTGTATCCGCTAACACTCTCTGACAAAAATTCTTTTTTTAATTTAATTTTATTGTTGTTGTATTACATCCATCCCCTTTTTACTCCCCTCTTTTCCCTCCCCCAGAGATTGTGATTTTTTTAAATATAGTTTTACAATGTTGATTTTTAAATATTAAAAAAACTTATTTTGAACCTACAAGATAGTTTCAAGTCTAGTAGAGAGAGCCTTTTTCTTTTTCTTCAAACTATTTGAATTGTCACCTAATGCCCTACCATTTCTGAATAGTTTAAGGTCTACTTCCTTCATTTTCCTACATATACATAATACATTCACCAAAATAAATAAAACAGCTGTATGCAGAAATACATTGCTACTATGTTCCCCAGACCCCATTCAAGTTCTGACAATGTCTTCATAAGAATAAACTCAAATTTGATTAAAACTTAAATGTACAACTCAAAACCATAAACCCCTAGAAGAAAACATAGGCAGTAAACTCTCTGACATTTTTCTTAGCAATATTTTTTTTCCTGATATATCTCCTTGGGCAAGAGAAACAGAAGAAAAAATAAACAAATAAGACTACATCAAACTAAAAAGATTTTTCACAGCACAAAAAAAAAGCAACAAAATGAAAAGACAACCTTCTGAATGGAAGTATATTCACCAATGGCATATCCCATAAGGAGTTAATATCCAAAATTTATAAGAACTTATACAAACCAATACCAAACAAACAATTCAATTAAAAAATGGGCAGAGGACCTGAATAAACACTTTTCCAAAGAGAATAACAGATGACCAATAGACATATAAGAAGAGCTCAATATCACTAATCATCAGAAAGATGCAAATTAAAACTGTGTGAGATTTTACTCACACTTGTCAGAATGGCTATCATCAATAAATCAGCAAACAAGTGCTGATGAGGATGTGTAGAAAAGGGAACCCTTGTGAACTGTTCATGAGATCACAAAAAGGTGCAGCCACTATGGAAAACTATGAAATTTTCTCAAAAAAGAAAGACAAAGAAATGCCCTATGATTCAGTGGTTCTACTTCTGAATATATATCAAAAGAGACCTAAAACACTAGTTTGAAAGAATATATATATGTGTGTATACACACACACACACACACACACACACACAGCACATACTGTATGCATCTCTATGCTCATTGCAGTATTATTTACAATAGCCAAGAAATGGAATTAGCCCAAGTGCCCATCAAGTGGATTAAATAGTAGTGGTACATATATACAATGGTTATAAAAAAAATGAAATCTTACCATTTGCAACAACATGGAAGAACCTCAAGGCTATTATACTAAGTGGAATAAGCCACATGAAGAAAGACATGTACCATATGATTTTATTTATATGTGGAATCTAAAGAACAAAATAAATGAAAAACAAACAGAAACTGAATCATAGATACAGAAAATAGACTAACGATTGCCAGAGGGGATGGGGACTAGGAGGCTGGATGAAAAAGGTGAAAGAACTAAGAAGTACAAATTGGTAGTTAAAAAATAACCACAGGGATGTAAAGTACAGCATAGGGAATCTAGTCAATAACATTGCAATAACTATGTATGATGCCAGGAGGATACTTAACATATTGGGCAGAACACTTTGTAAAGTATAGGATGGTCTAATCACTCTGTTGTACACCTGAAACCAATACAAAATAATGTTAAATGAAAACTAATTAAAAGTAAAATAAAAAGATGTCCTCACAATTCAATACATTTCAAAAATGTGGGACGTTAATAATGAGAGTGTGGCTCACTATGACGAAAAGAAGAAATTTAAAGGCAATGGGAATTTTTGTGCCCTTCAATCTCACCAGATAAGTAGCTAACTTCTTGATGAGTTTTCTAAAGCAAAGGAATGTGATCCATAATTCTTCAAAATTTAAAGATGGAAAATATTCTCTAAAGCTTCAGGAAATATCATACTTTTCTAACCATATGCTGGGGAGGAGGGAAAAAGCCCTTAGTAGAGTGAAAAGGGAGATGATAAACTAGAGCACACTAATTAATCATGCCTCGTCACAGGGCAATTGCTATAAACATTCCTTAGAGTCTTATATAGTTTCATTGCAAAACCTGCTTTAGTTTCATTTCTACCAAACTAGGCAATAATTAGATGACTGTATACTAAGATATTTCTTTTGATGATAGTCAACAATGCCTTTTCATAATGGGAATCACTAGATAGCAGCTAGAAAGACAGAATGTATTATAATTAATCATTCTGTTTTGTAGGATGTATAGATTTAGTACACAATGAGTAAAATTTGGTGTCTTCAGAGCTAATTTCTGTAAGTAAAGTGACTGGAAAAATACTGTGTTAGAAAAGAATCAGAAACACATACTAGCTTCTAGTGAACCAAAACTACATGTCAGTCAGGTTTAAGTATTAACAACAACGAAAACTATGTAACCAAGAAACAATTGAAATTTGGCACAGCAAAGTAGACATAAAAGAGATGTAGAAGATGAGTCAGGTGAAAAATACCTGCTAAAGACTTCGAAACTTCCTGGCTGGTGTGGCTCCGTGATTGGCGCCGGGCTGCAAAACCAAAGGTCGCTGGTTTGATACCCTAGTCAGGGCACATAAACCAGGTTTCAAGCCAGGTCTCCAGCCAGGTCCATAGCTGGAGGCAGGTGAAAAACAACTATACATTGATGCTTCTCTTCCTTTCTTCCTGCCCTTCTCTCAGAAAATAATTTTAAAAATTAAAAAATAATAATAAATAAAAAAGACTTCAAAAATGTATACCTTTCCAAATATAGTGCTATGCAATAGTTTGGTAATACTCAACAGTTTGATATTTTTACATAGGGTACAAGTTAAATTGTGATTAACAAAGGCCTAAAAAGAAAGGAGCTTAAATAAAACACAGTGTGATTTAAAAGGAAGAGAGGAGAATGGTGTGGGTCCAGCTGATGATATCTATTAAATATTAGCAAAGAATATAAGATTTGATAATAGACACATGTAAGCATATGTGAACACATATACACAAATAAATTGGGGCTTGCTTCTACTTATTATAAGTAAAAGAATAAATGTTGCCAATCCTTGGAGATAATTCAACTCTTTAAAGAAGTACAGCACATGTTGATACAGAGCTTGAGGTAGACTAAAACAGAAAAAAAATGAGAAGATACCCAAATGAGTTATTCTCTGCTCTCTTCTTACTTACTGGTTTCTCTTTTCTACATTTACTCCTCATTTCCAGCTCAATGCAGAAACAAAACTAGGTCAGTAAACATGTTGCCATGGTATCTGAAATGTCTCTCTTAAAATAAAACTAAAAATACTGACCCTTTTGGTGATCAAAATATCACCTACTTTAAGCAAAATGATATCAGATTTACATTCTCCAACATGGTACCTCATGAAGATTAATTTGTTCGTGTGTGTGTGTGTGTGTGTGCATGTGTTTGTAATATATTTTGTTAGATTATTAACCAACAAAATGCAGATGATCCATTTTTCCTAGGCTACATGTTACTGAGTCACAAAAGAATACTGTATTTCTCTGGCTCCTCTTTTAAAAAATTAACCAATTCTACATTATATTTGCTTTCGAGGTATTTCTAGGGGTTTCTAAAGCATTAACAATACATCTAAGCCCTTCTTTAATGAAAGATTTTGAAGTCTGCCATTTCCAAAGGTGTTATTCTTGTGTGCCTACTAGTCTGTAGAATAACTTTCTCTCTTAGCTAGCAGGAGGATTATCCTTAACTGAGCAGGAGCTTTAAGACTCATGAGGGATGGAAGAGACAAATCAGCTCTGCTGAAACAAACAAACAAACAAACAACAACAAAAAAGGCATATCTGTCATTGTCAGGTCACTATTCGGGCCATGAATGTAGGAGGGAAAAAGTTGGTAATAGCATTTCTTAACTTTTTTGGTTATAGGCTGAGGAAATAAAGGTAACTTGCTGTTCTTCATTAGCCTAGAATGAAGGCCAAAAGTAGATCTGTATAATGGAGAAGGTGTATGGCTTACACAGGTGAACTTTCTTTCTTTCTGACCCAGAACTCATTACATTCACTGTTCTCTATTGTGCTCTTTCATTCATTCATTCAAGAACTGGGAAAACTCATTCTTGATGAATGACTTCTAGATTTTCTCCTCTGTTCTATGCGAACATCAACATTTTTTTCTGGCTTCCGCTATGCCCTGGAGACTTAGATGTGTGAACTAACCTAACCATGTCCCACCCAATCCACACCCTAAGCTACCTCACCTTCCCATAGATGATTTCTTGGTAAAAGGTTTTAAAAAAAAAAAAATTAAACAAAGCAACTCCCCCACTCCAAACCTGTCTATCTTTCTGCTTAGATGCATCATTCAAGTATTCACTAAGTGTTGCCTATTTTATTCCTAATGTCTTTCTACTTTTAAAAAAGTTTCTAATGCCTCTCTACTTTTTTTTACTTCACATTTTATGTAATGTGTATTTATTACTTATGAGCCTTGAATTCTTTTGATATAGTATAAAATTATTTACTTTAGTTTTTAAAATGTTTAAAAATTTTCAATTATAGTCAATACAATATTACATTAGTTTCAGGCCTACAACATAATGATCAGACATTTATAAAACTTATGAAGTGATCATCCCAATAAATCTAGTACTCATTAATACCATACATATTTATTACAATATTTTGGACTATATTACTTAATGCTGTACATCTTTGTGACTGCTTTTATAACTGGCAATTTGCACATCTTAATCCCTTCTCCTTTTTCATACCCCAAATACCTTATCACCAGGCAACCATCTAAATGTTTTCTGTATCTAAGAGTTTGTTTCTGTTTTCTTCATTGTTTTCTTCTGTTTTATAGCTTCTACATGTAAGTGAAATCATATGGCGTTTGTCTTCTTCTGATTTATTTCTCTTAGCATAATACTCCTTAGGTCCATTCATGTTGTTATAGATGGCAAGATTTCATTCTTTTTTTTTTATGGCTGAATCGTATTACATTGTATATGTATATGTACCACTTTATTCATTCATTCATTGATGAACACTTAGGTTGCTCCCATATCTTAGCTATTGTAAATAATGCTGCAATGAACATAGGGATGCGTATGGCTTTTCAAAATAATGTATTTGGTTTCATCAAATAAATTCCCAGAAGTGGAATTACAGGATTCTTCTTTGGTTCTTGTTAAGGATTATTTTGTTTGGTATAAATGTTACTACCTCAGCTTTTATTTAATTTTTCATGAAACATATTCTTTCTTCTATGTACTTTAAATCTTATGTGTATTCCAATCTGAAGTAAATCTCTTGTAGGCAGCATGTGGGGATGGGTCTTGTTTTCTTATCCATTTAACCACTGCATGTCCTTTGATTGCAGCATTTAACCCATTTATATTTAAAGTAATTGTTTTTCTCTGATATACCTCCTAGGGCAAGGGGTATAAAGGAAAGAATAAACAAATGGGACTACGTCAAATTAAAAAGCTTCTGCATAGCTAAAGAAAGAATCAGCAGAATGAAAAGGGAACCAACCATATTGGAAAACATATTTGCCTGTGATACCTCAGACAAGGATTTGATCTCTAGAACTCACAGGGCTCAACACCAGAAAGACAGATAATCCATACAGGTAGCTAATGAACAAAACAAACAAATGAGCACAATAGAAGCAGAGGCATGGAAACAAGGAACAGACTTTCAGTGTGCTGAGGGAATAGGAAGGAAGAGGCAAAGAAGGGAAATAGTTTAGTCAAGGAACTAGTATAAATGACCCATGGACATGGACAACATGTGGGGATTGACTGTGGAAGAAAGGATGGGGTGGGTGGGGCAAGGGAGAGCAATGGGGGCCAAGGAATGGGACAATGGGGTGAGAGAGAGCAATGGGGAAAAATTGGGACAACTGTAGTTGAATAACAATAAAATAAAATACATATTACAAAAAAAAGTTTCTTTGTCAAAGTTTAATGTAAAAAAATAAAGTAATTGTTGATGGGTATATTTTTTCCATTTTGTTATTCATGATTTTTATTTTTTATTTCTTCTTTTTTAAAAAGTCCTTTTAAGATTTCTTGGTATGCTATTTTGGTGAGGGTGAACTCTTTACCTTTCTGTTTGGCTGGGAAACTCTTTATCTCTCCTTTGATTCTAAATGATAGCTTTGCTGTGTAGAATGATCTTGGTTGTAGGTCATGGCTTTACATCACTTTCAACATTTTTTGCTAATGCTTTTTAGCCTACAGCATTTCTGTTGAGAAATCAGCTGGCAGTTTAATGGGAGCTCCCCTGTAGGTAACTAATGATTTTCTCTTGCTGCTTTTAAGATTCTCTCTTCGTCTTAATTTTTGATATTGTAATTATGATGAGTCTTGGTGTGGGCCTCTTTGGGTTTATCATGTTTGGCCTCTCTAAGCTTTCTAGACTTGCATGTCTCAGGGTAGGGATGTTTTCTGCCATTTTTTTCAAATAGGTTTACAATCCTTTGCTCTTTCTCTTCTCTTCCTGGTCACTCTATCATGTGAATGTTGATATGCCTGTTGTTATTCCAGAGGCCCCTTAAATTAACTTCATTTTTATAATTTTTGCTGTTCTGCCTGGATGATTCTGTTACTTTACCTTCCAATTCACTGCTTTGATTTTCTGCTTCATATAACTTACTCTTTCTCTTTTTAAAAATTCTTGTTTATTCTGGTTTCTCTTTTTGGATATCGCTTTTACGTTTAAGTCTGGTGTAAGCCAATGATAGGTGCTGCCCACGTCTGGCTCTTGGCTGACTTTTTGAAGCTACTCAGGACACACAGTTTGTGGCTGATTCCTGCAGGCTTGGCTGCTCCCAGGGTGGGCCAAGCTGTTCTGCAAGGCTGGCTTTAATCAGCACTGGGTCCATGGGTGTATCAGCAAATGTTCCAGGTCACCATAGGAACTGCCTCTGCTCATCTCTGCAGTCAATCTTATGCTAGTCACAGACCTATTTCTGAGAAGGATGCTGGTGGCAACAGGGGCTGTGAGTCCTGGATCTCTCACCACAAGTGTCTTTCAGACTTCCAGAAAGGAGTGTGGTTTGTTCCCTCTTCCCTGAGCCACTAGCCCGAGTCTGGGATTATTTCCCTGTACTCACCAGGCCCCAGATTTTGGATCTGCCAGATGCTGGGAAGGTGTTTCTGTGGCTCTCCCATGAGAGGGAAGTACCACTCTTGTTTTCCAAAATAGTGAATGGAATGGCTGCACCCTACTGCCAGTCTCTGATGACCTCTGATTCTATTTCCTTTGCTGTCTCCTCAGCAAAGGTTAAGATACAGGATGGGAGAAAAGAAAAAAAAAAACAACCAACCAACCAAACAGAGCGCAAAGACAGAATAAAACTGAAACAACAAAAATATGTTGCTGAGTGGAATGAACAGGATTTCAGAGATTATGGCCCACAGGATATCCAGAGAGTAGGGAGTATCCTGTAAGATAAACAATTTTCCCCTAGGAGGGGATCCTCTTCTCAACAAAGATGGGTGCTGTGTAGCCCAGGTATACTAGTCCCACAAAACCCCACAGCCGCTCCCTCCTGCCTCCATCTCCATACTCTCCTTGCATGACTCCAGTCTGTGCCACCCTACTTTTGCTGAGGCCTAAGGTAGGTAGCTGCAAACACAAAACCTGTGATTTGTCCCTTTCAGGAAAAAAAACAACAAACAAACAAACAAACAGAAAAACAGATGATGGGTTTATAGGTTTATCTCCAGTGGCTTTTCCTCTCCCCAGAGCAGAGAGGCCCCAGGGTACAGACTCTTTGGTTTCCTGATCTGGGTCCTCTAGGAATGTCCTTTGTGTGAGTTATGTGGACTCTTGTTTTATTTGAGACCTGAATTTTGTTGGCCTCTTTGTGAGGACTTTTCCCCCATATGGCTGACTAAGGGGCTTTACACTTCCCATGCTCTGCCCTGCCTTGAGTGGGCTTCTAGGAGTGGGTTGGCTCCCCAGTCTGCCCATGCATAGGAGGCCACCTGTGGACTCTATCTCTCACACCCATGCCTCTCCCTCTCGCTTCCAGATCAATAGCATACATCCTGGGTGCATCAGCTTCTTTTCAGTCTCATAACAACCTGATGGGGTGGGAAGAGGCCAGCAGCAGAAGTGTAACACTGGACGGTCAGGGAGCTTGTACCGCTCGCTCCAGTGAGCCTCAACCTGGCCTCCCTCCTGCTGCTGTGCTCCCGAAGTGGTCTCTGCCCCCTGCAACACCTGCTGCCTCTCTGCCCCCCACAACCAGCTGCCTCCCTGCCTGGTGCTCCCCGCCCCCATGCCAATCTGTGGCTGCCTCAGGCCCGTCCGTCCTGTCTGAGGTCCCAGAGGCACCCAGCCTGGGAGGCTATATCCCCCTCCCTGGCAAGTACTACAGGCCCCAGACCCTGGCTGCCAGCTGGCAGGTGAGGGCTTCTTTTCTTTCTTTTTTTTTAAGATTTTATTTTTATTTTATTATTTTTAGAAAGAGGGGAAGAGAGAGAGGCAGAGAGGGAGAGAGACATCAATGTATGGTTGCTTTTCACCTGCCTCCAGCCACAGACCTGACTGGAGACCTGGCTTGCAACCTAGTTATGTTGCCCTGGCTGGGAATCGAACCTGTGACCTTTGGGTTCACAGGCCGGTGCCTTCTCCACTGTGCTACCAGCTCAGGGCTTCTTTTCTTGACCCTGGAACTCTCTGGGCTTGGGGGACCTGGTGTGAGGCTGCCTACCTCCAGCTCCTCCATTGAGCTATGTCCTGGATTTTACAGTAACTGCCTCCTATGGGTGTGGAACCAACCCACTCCATGTCTCTGCCCCTCCTACCAGTCTTGATGTGTTTTTTTCTCTGTATTCTTAGTTCTAGGATTTCGGTTCAGCTAGACTCTAGGCAGTTCTCAATGACAGTTGCTTTGTACTTAGGAGGTAAGATAGTGTTTACCTACTCTGCCATGTGAATTGGAAGCCCCTCTACTTTTCTTGAGTTCTAGTCTCTAACTGACAATATTCTAGTTCAGAATATTACCATTTTTAAAGCTTTTTGTGTAAATTTATTTGACTAAATAACAGAAGAGTTTTACTTTATAAGGCCATTATTTATTTTATTTGGGGCTATCAAGAGCTACAAGTACTAGGTAGCCCTGGCTGAGGAGCATGATGGGAACAAAAAGGCAAAGGTCAAGGGGAGGGGACTGACTGAGAAAATAATAGAAATTTTGGACAAATCAAGGGAGGAATTAAGAATCCAAGGGAGGAGACCTGTGATTAGAGATTAACTCCAAGAACCATATATCTTTTTTATTATTATATCCTTATTCCATAGCATAGTACCTATCCTATGGAGGATGATCAATAAATATTTCTTGAGTTAATACACTAATGAATGAATGGTCAAGAAATTAGGGATGTCCCTTCTAGGAGGTCCTTTAATAAAACTGTATTCTAATAGTCCAGGGTTGGCTATTGTGGATAGCCAATTATCTGGATAATTAAGTGTGCAGCTGCAACTAACACTCACCCCCTGCCCCACTCCCTCAGTAAATGTTGCCATGAACTTAGCCAGTGGCTATCTCTGAGTTAGGAAAACACCCCATTTCTGTCTTTCTAGTGAGCTTCATGGGCAACAAATCTCACCATTACCCCAGAAAGTGTCTTCCTAGTGAGTTTTTTAGTCTTTTCTGGAACTCTAGGTGATTTTTCAGTGAGTCTTATTGATATTCCAGTGTCAGCTCTGTTGAAAATCCCTTAGGCAGCTGCCAGGCCAACCTTGGAGCACCTTAGCAAACTTCCCTGTCATCCACTAGTCGCATCTAAATTTCGGGTGTGGGTAGGGCTATGCTCCCAGTTTGTTCCTTCCTCAGTGTTGTGCCTCCACCCTACAGTGGTAGCTGCTCTTTACTATCTCTATAATCTTTAAGAAGTTAATATCATGTTATTGGTTCACAAATTTTTATATTAAAATTTTCCTGTTTAGGTAACTATTTTCTCTTTCCTAACTGGATGCCAATAGATATAGCTGTGGAGGGAGGGAGAATCTCCCACTGAGAATGTCACCTAATACCACGTAGTCCTAGCTCTTGTGCCTGGCAATGTGTTTTCAACGTGGCATCTCTTTTTGTCTTTGCAGTCACCATCATACCAATCGCAAGGACACAGAGATCCAACATGAAAGATTAATTTTAGAATTTTTCTGATAGAAGAGGTAACTTTCATTGATATATTTTGGCTGATGCTTCCATGATTGCAGAAGAGAGATATTGTAACCTATAAATGAGTTCTTGGTGCCTACCTCCCCTACCCCTACCCCAAACTGGGGGGAAGCTAGGATGAAGATGCATCATCAATTTTTTTCATTCAGATAAAGTCATTGTCTCCTTTCATGGACTACTGTAACCCATAAAAAAGGAGCATGTTATTGTAAAAACAAAGTAACATTACAATTTAAGGAAATAGGAAACAATTATAGTACTGCAATCTTACTGCACGCATTAAATATAATTTAGTTGATAATATCCATTTGTGCATTTATCTTAGAAAATTGCTTACAGAAGACCAACTTTTAATACTGAAGTGATAGATATAGACCTTGCTATGCCCTCTGAATCATCTGAATTGGTAATTAGGTCAGGCTAATGAGCAAAAACTCAGGATGGTACCAAAGCAATCAATAGTACAATGTGTGCTGGATTACTTTATTAATAATCTAACAGAATTGAGATGTTATGTTTCCCATGCAGACAAAATTCAGAAGGACCATATTTTGTGCTACATTTTCTTGATGGCTTTTAAATTAAGCTTTATAGTGTGTCACAGCTGTCAGCATCCTCACCATTATCATTATCAGCAAACATTTACTGCACACCTGCTGTGCACACAGCACTGTGGGACTCATTAAGGGGAAAGAGCAATAATTTCCTGCCCTTGAGATAGTAGAGGAGATAATTCTTTACTTTGAGTACTGTAGTTCATTTAGCAGTGAGTAAGCAGGAGATCTTGGAATGCAATGTCCTGACATTTTTGTACAATTTCATCATCATTAGAGCACTAACATTACAATTTCTGGATTTGGTTTTCTACATTTTGGATGATAAAATAATGCCTTAGTATACTGTCCAGGAGTTAAATGAAATAGCAGTAACATAGTAAAAACTAAAATTCTCCATTAGTGATCATCAACGTTTGCTTCATGCTTACCAATTTATAGAATGTTAATTATGTGCCAAGTGTCTTCTAAGTGATGTTTACATGCACATGTATACTTTATAGATGGGGAAACTGACAGATCTAGAGAGGACTTAGAGTAAGTGGTCAGAATTCAAACTGAGAATGACTGACACCAAAGTCTCCACCCATAACCACTGCTCCATATGACTTGCTCAAGCTGTCACCTTTTCCACATAGCCCTCCCACACACTATCACTACCAACAAGGGGTGTATATAAATATACAGACATATATTTATATACCAACAAGGGGTGTATATTTATATACACACACAAGGGGTGTGTGTTCTTCTAGGGTCAATTCTATGCATTGAAATTCTTATATGTACATATATATATCTTTTAATAATATAAATAGTCACAGTAAACTATTTTTATTATTTTATATTTATATAACACTATCACATTAGATTATTAGAATTCCAACATGTGAATTTTAGGGGACACAACCATTTAGACCACAACAACATTCAGTGAATTTGCTATAAAGTCACCTTTGACTTTCTTTTGGACATAAATTGTTTGGTTTTGTGACATGTACTTGCGGCTGCCATAGGTGAGAAATTGTTGCATCTTGATTTCAGACCAAATGATTCTATTTTTATACATTCAAATGAATGAATTGTAGCACAATTGTTTCATAAGAAAGATTAATGACAGAAATTGTGAAGGTCTGAAGGGTTTTCTTAAGTTCCCAGTGGATTTTAGGTTGGCTGTTCTTACCCCTTCTCTCATTTTCTTTGTATGCTGTATGTTCCCTCTTTGCCGTACTCCAAGGTAGCTTTCAGAAGAGAAACTTTTGAAAAGGTGGAGTTTGGGTATTAAAGTATCATTACCACTTGATGTTTACATAGTTGGTTTTGAACTTCTTCTGTAGCTCTTGGGGACATCTTCTTCTGTAGCTTGTTATCTGTCACCTGACGTATTCCTGCATGTATATAACTGTTTAGAAATGAATTTCAAATCCCTGCTATAGCTAGTAACATGATTCAAGTTTCTAAAATTCAATAATTTCTTTTGAGTGGTTAAAATAATGAAGGAAAATTAATGGGCTTTTTTCTTAACAGAAAGAATAGTTTATGTCAAAAATTAAGCAAGTGACAAATGAACAGCATGGATATTACAGAACTTCTTTTTTAGTTTTTGTTAAATATATTATTTTTGTCATAATTCTTTTATATGCACATAGGTTAAGGCTCAAATAGTTTGCAAGTTTTATAAGAAAAAAGTAACAAAAGAACTGCATCCTAACCCCCAAAACACACATTTCCCCCTTTCACCAATTTTATTAATAATTTTGGCATTCACCTTCATGTCCGTAAATGACATGATTTGTTTTGTCATAGTGCTTTAGTTTCAAGCTATATTTATTGATTTCTGTTGTAGGGGGTAAAAAGATTTTAACTCTTTTAAGCTTTATTTACTCTTATTTCCTAATGGTGCCCCTTTTATTCCTGTTCCCGAATGAAATTTCACTTTAATTTTGAATAGACAAATATTCTGGGTTTGTATTAGCATAATTGTGCAAGAACATGGTAAAGCAATGTAGTAATTATGCTATTTTTTTTTATTCCTATACATCTCTTGTTCCTTGGCATTGTTTTTTTTTTTTTTTTTTTTTTTTTTTTTTTTTTTTTTTTTTTTTTTTTTTTTTTTTTTT